>JAPYZI010006428.1:0-10563 GCA_030523105.1 Ophioninae sp. A BG-2022a | reverse complement strand
TTTATTTTTTATTTTTTGTTTTATATAATTTTTATTTATTTTTTGTTCTATTGAACTTTTTTGAATTTTTCGTTTCGTTGAATTTTTTTGGAATTGTTGCTTTCTTTAATTCTTTAAAATTATTACTTTAATTAATTTTTCGGATTTTTTGTTTTATCGAGTTTTTCGATTAATTGTATTCTTCGATCTTTTTTATTTAATATTTATTTAGGTTTGGGTTAAGTTGGGTAAGTTTGGATTCAACCGAATTATTTAGTTCTCTAATTTTTGAATTTTTTCATTATTTGGATTTGTTTTTGTATTTCAAGAGTTTTTTATTTAATCGTTTTTTTTTTCTTTTATTTTTCTCTTACTTTTTAATTTTCTGTTCTTCTGATCTCTGTAGATTTTTATTTCTTCGGGATTGTCACTCTTGTATTTATTATTTTGAGAATTTGTTATTCGTTAGATTTTTCATTTATTGGAATTTTATATTTTTTAGTTTATTTTTCGAATTTCAATTTTTTTAGTTTGTTGAAATTTTGTAATTTTCCAATTGCAAAATAGAACACTGATAATACAATAAAAACAAGAACAATGAAAAATAAACATATTCATACTCGAAATTTTGAAAAAAATCTTATCGCAGGAAATTTATAATTTTTTCATTTAGGTTTGTTTGGGTTACGTAATCTATGATAGGAACGAAAAATTTAGTGTACTTCAAACATACTACGATGATCGTCGTAGCTTTCTTTTATTCAAATTATCGTCAATATTTATTTTGGAGAAACTTTTTTTGAGATTGTCAATATTTTTTTTTGTTCCATTATTGCGTCGTGCTAATTAAAAATTCATTTTTTAATTTGACTACGAAGACTATAAAAAATATTTATGAAATTTTGAATTTTTTAATATTTTTGAATTTTTATTTTTATTTCGCTTTCTCTCTCTCTCTCTCTCTCTCGATAAAATGGTATCAGAATTGACATCGACTTAAAGTAGACTTCGCTGTAAATCGGTCGATCACTTTGTCTTTGGTTCGATCGTCGAATCGTGTTGGTCAACGTGCAAGGTCTCAACTCATAAATATGTACGAGGCATATCAATGGAGGCGGACACGATATTCCTCCGTCAATGTGATCCGATATGACCATTTTTATCGAGTGGAAAGAAACTTCAAAAAAATCAAAGAAAACAAAGACTGGAAATATTGTAAATGGAATAAAAAATATTAATGGCTGGAACAAAATCGACAGATTTTTTTGGAGGAACAATTAATTGCTTTCCAGTATTTCCAGTTGGATCAAATAAATGTCAAGCCTTTCCATAATCAGTTAACGATATCAAAACCTCTCTCATTGAAACTAATTACTTTCCAGCTTTTACAATTTCCAAACTCTTCAATTTTGATTAATTACTTTCCAGCCCTTCCAGTTTCGATTTCAATTAATTACTTTCCAGTATTTCCAGTTGCAATTAATTGCTTTCCTGTCGTATCAGCTGCAATCAATTACTTTCAAAAATTTACAATTGCAATTAATTACTTTCCAGTTTTATCAGTTTCAATTATTTTCATTCCAGTATTTCCAGTTGCAATTAATTACTTTCCAGTCTTCATACTTAAATTTCGATTCAGTTCTTTTGAGTATGAATCTGTTTGGATTAAAAAATAATTGATTAGAAATGGAAATATTGGAAAGCAATTAATTAATACTGGAAATACTGGAAAGCCATTAATTAATACTGGAAATACTGGAAAGCAATTAATTGCAACTGGAAACACTGGAAAGAAAATAGTTGAAACTGTCAGGGCTGGAGAGTAATTAATTGCAACTGGAAATACTGGAAATAAAATAATTAGAACTGATAAAACTGGAAAGTAATTAATTGCAGCTGATAAGGCTGGTCAGCAATTAATTGCAACTGGAATTACTGGAAAGGAATTAATTGAAATCGAAAGTGGAAGGGCTGTAAAGTAATTAGGTAATAAAAATTGAAGAGTTTGAAAATTGTAAAAGCTGGAAAGTAATTAGTTTCAATGGGAGAGGCTTTGATATCGTTAACTGATAATGGAAAGGCTGGAAACTTCTTGGATTCAACTGGAAATACTGGAAAGCAATTAATTGCAACGGTAAATACTGGAAGGCAATTAATTGAATCTCGGAATACTGGAAAGCAATTAATTGAAACCGGAAAAACTGGAAAACAATTAATTAAAACTCGAAATACACGAAACTCGAAATACTGATTACAGCTGATAGACTGGAAAGCAATTAATCACAACTGGAATTACTGGAAAGCAATTAATAGAAACTGGAGGGGCTGGAAAATAATTAATTGAAGCTATAAATACTGAAAAGCAATCTATTAAATCTGGAAATACTGGAAGACAATTAATTGAACCTAGAAATACTGGAAAGCAAGTAATTGACACCAGAAATACTGGTAAACAATCAATTGAAACTGGAAATACTGGGAAGCAATTAATTATAAATATAAATACTAAAAATCAATTAATTGCAACTGGAGATACTGGAAAATAATTCATTGTAATTGAATTTATGGAAATTGAAAATAATTGAAAGTAATTTCATTTCTTCTAACGAAACCAAACATTTTCTTCGAAAACTTGAAATCGTAAACTTTTTCGCGCGCACACCCACGCAATTTGAAAATTGAAAAATTGATCTTGAGCCAGACAGAATTCGGGTCGTTACGATCCCAGGTAAGCTAAACTCGTATGTTAGAAACGAGAGCTCCTACTAGCCGCAACAAATACTTTGCGTGATACGCTTCGTAGTTAGAAATTGAACGTTTTCTCATGCTCGCGTTATCCAATCCGATACGAAGGGAACAGGTGCATTTTACCGGTGCTCCCGCAACGCGATACACGTACCTTTATAAACGGAGTACGTAAGAGGAATTTTAGTGTTTAAAATCCACGTATATACACGTGTACAGGCTCGCTCAAAAGTTTTCAACGTCCAATTGTTTTTCTATTCGAACATAAAGCCGAATATCTCGGTGAAAAAAAAATCTACATCAATTTATAAAACGGGCTTTTGAAGCATAGATCTTCAGCTTCATTTTTGTTTTTTATTCATATTTTTCCGATTTTTTTTTCCACCCGCTGTGGCGTTTTGAAAAAATCGTTTTTTCACGACATTTGCAATTTCCAAAATCCCGTGCCAAATTTTGAAAAATAGCGATCTCATCATTCGGTGACAAGTTCTTGGAAAAGGATATCTTAAAGTTCAATTTATTTTTTTAAACAAAATTTTACCATTTTATTCCGCATAGTTATCAGGCTTTAAAAAAAAAAACGACTGGTTTTCGAAATGCTTGTATTTTTTTAGAGAAACCGGATAACTTCGCGAAAAAAAATTGAAAAATTATTTAAAAAAATGGAAATGGAGTTGATGTCGTTCATTAAAAAACTCTCGTTCTCAAAATAATGAGATAATGATTTTTTAAACTTTAAAATACGATTTTAAAACGTGCGAAAATTGTGTGGAACAGATATTTTTCAAAGTAACACAGCGTGTACATAAAAAATCGTAAAAATACAAATAAATATCCAAAATGAAGCTGGTTATGTCTACTTTGAAACGCCGTTTGGAAAATCGGTGTAAGATTTTTCTTTGCTGAGATATTTCACTTTTTGTCCGGAAGGAAAAATCACAGGGCGACTAATACTTTTGAACGAGACTGTATATTCATATATATATATTTGTATGGCTCTCCGAATGGTATCAGGCACTGGCAGGTTGTTGATTCCATGCATGTATAAATAGACCGTTGATAGTGTGTTTGTAAAGCGAGGATAGGGAAGCCAGGTGTGACCTACACCGCTACCTGTTTCCGGACTTTGAGTGTTACAGCCACTACACCTATCATTTTTTTTCCCGTTGCATTTCAATTTGTTTGCACTAATTTTTCATAAATTAATTTACGATTTTATTTACTGGTCATCAATATGAATGAATTTTTCCATTTTTCATTTCAAATTTTTTAATCTATGATTTCTTTTATTTTTTTCCATTATTTTTTATAATTTTTTCATTTTTTTAAATTTTTCATTACAGATTTTGTTCATTTGTGAATTCGTTAATTTATTTAATTTTTTTTATTTTTCATTACAGATTTTGTTCATTTATGAATTCGTTAATTTATTTAATTTTTTTTATTTTTAATTCAAGATGTTTTTCATTTACGAATTCTTTTATTTCTTCCATTTTTTGTAATTTTCCATTCCAGATTCTTTTCATTTATGAGTACTCTTATTTATTTCTTTTTTTTTTTTATTTTTCGTTAAAATTTTTTTCATTTACGAATACTTTTATTTTTTCCATTTTTTTTAATTTTTCATACCAGATTTTTTTCTCATTGATAAGTACTCTTATTTATTTCTTTTTGTGTAATTTTTCGTTAACATTTTTTTTTATTCACGTAATTTTTCATCATTTGTCATTTTTTCAAAAAAGGTGAAAATTTCGTTTTTTTCAGAGGTAAAAAACTAAAAAATTTTACTTTTTTAAAAAAATCATTTTTGTTTATTTTTTTACTTTTTTCTTCTCGATTTTCTCAGTTTAGCCAAGATGTAGAAACGAGCACTCGTTCTCGACTCGTCCGCACGGCCATGACCTATTCACCAAAAGTTACCGCTGAGATTGGCCGACCGTTCGGAAATAGTGAAAGCGCGCGTCTACGAGTGAAAATAGACGGGATTATAGAGAATTTATATATATGTGAAGATTATATATATTTATATACAGGGTGTGGCGTAAATAGTTGTCCGACATTAACAATTCGATATATCAAATAATTAACTATAACATATTATTATTTGAACCATTTTGACTAAAAAAAATGTCAAAAAAAAAAAAAAAATTAGTCAAAAATTATTGTTTTTTATGGATTGTATTTTATTTACTCCATTTTTCACGATTGCTGTTTTATTCAGCAGCATAGAAAAGATAAAAAAATAAAAAAAATAACAGTTATTGTTAAAAATACGTTAAAAAAATTAAAAAAAAAATTTTTTTTTATTCCTTGGATAAAAATCGTTAAAGTTATAATCTGGTAAATAGTTAACTATCTAGGGAATTGAATACTTGAAAATAGAGCACTATTTACGTCACACCCTGTATATCTGAATATTATATATATATATATATAAAATTGCTAACCCTGATATTTATCATTGCCATTTTTATCAGCAAATTGTTATCATTATTGACGTAACAATTTCACACAATCAAGATAACGAAAAAATGATTAAAAAAAAATTCTCATTTATTTATTTATATATTGTTATAAATAGTAGTAAATTATTTATTGCAAATATACCTATACAGGGTGTTTACATAATAATATTCAAGCTTACATCTACCAAACTTATTAAACTAATTAACTACTTTGCACGAATTCTCATTTTTTTACTTTTTCAATTTTTAGAATTGCTTAATATTACGTAATTGCTTTGCCGAATTCGAATTTAATTGGGTCTTTATTTTCCAGCTGATTTTCGTTCCCCCAAATTTTCCAAATTTTTATACATTGTAATAATATAAATAATTCAATTGTGTCCTCGAAAAATTCGATTTATTTAAACTGATAATTCATTTAATTGAATTATTAATTTAATCAATATAATATACGTTTTATTAATTTAGGTATAATTAATTATATTATTTATTATACTTTTTAATATATAATATCGTTGAGGAAAAAAAAGAATGCTGTGTTATAAAAGGAGAAGAGTGAAAGAGGGAGGGGGGGCTGATGAAAGTAAAAATAATGTTAAAAAAAAGTACTATCACGAGAGATAAGCCAATCTCTGTATTATCTACGATAAGGGACTTGAGTTTTCGGATTATCGAGGTCTCGTCTGTTCGAGTGTCCACGTACGAGCCAATCCAATTTATTATCAGCTAAAATAAATAAAATAATAATAATAGCTAGCAAAAAAAAATTGTTAATTAAATTGGAATTCCGAAACAATTTTTATAAAATAAAAAAGAAATATTTTTTTAAATTCCAATAATAGTGGGGATATAAAAAGTGCGAAATAATTTATCGATGAAGCTGAAATATTTAAACAAAAAAAGAATATGCAATTTTAGTCACGTGGGGCTATTTCTGTTCCGGAAACGATGAAGGATGAGGAGATTGAGCTCGATGAATTTCCGGCTGGCGAAAACGCGAATGAACGATTACTGGGAAAGGAGGTGGAAGTAAATGCAACGAGGGATGGGGAAAGTGGTATTGATTGAACGACGAGATTCTTCGCGTGCTCTCCAAAGACTTTTTCCTTCTTTTCCTCTTTCTCTTTCTCCACGTTCCCTTTCGTTTTTTATACAGTTTTTTATCCAACTGAAAATCAGCTCTTATAAACGTATTGCGATTGTTATAATAAATATTATTATCATAAATAATAATAATAATAATATTAATAATAGTAAAAGCCATTGAAATAGTTGTTGTTATGTTTATTATTAATATTGTCATAAATCTTCATAAATCATTATAAATTATTATTGTTATTGTTAATATAAATTTTATTGTTTATATAATTGTGATTCCATTTGACAAAATACTTTTCAATCCTTTTTCTTAGTATTATTATTATTATTATTCATGCTTTTTTTATAATAAATATTGCTATATATCAGCAAGGATTAAAGCATGTAAAATATTTTCAAAAATATTTTTCTGTAAAATATCTATTTTTATGTGAAAATAAAAATAAAAATTCAATTATTGTGAATATTATTATTATTTCACAGTTTTACAAGTAACCACAACAAGAACAACAAGAATAACAACGATGATTATAATAATGATAATAATAATTGTTTTTTAATTGTTTTTCAATTTTTGTTTTTACATAAAAATAAATCAGTATTGTTATGATTATTATTATCATCATTTAAAATCTGTTTAACAAACAAATTCCAATTGTTGCAACAATTATTAATAATCTTGTGGATTCGAATGCACGAAGAGCAGTAGAAATGCTTTTTTAATAATAATAATTATTATTTATCAGCAATTATTAAAGAATGTCAAATATTTTCAAAAATGTTTACTTTTATATGAAACTAAAAATAAAAATTCAATTATTGTGAATATTATTATTATTTCACAGTTTTACAAGTACCCACAACAGAAACAATAATAATAATAATTGTTTTTCGACTTGCATGTAACAATATTTATTTATTTTTACATAAAAATAAATAAATATTTATTTTTAATAAATATAACAATATTTATTTATTTTTACATAAAAATAAATAAATATTGTTACGATTATTATTATCATTATTCAAAATCTGTTTAACAAAAAAATTCCAATTGTTGTAACAATTATTAATAATAATGTGGATTCGAATGCACGAAGAGCTATCACTAGAAAATTGGCTTCCGACGTAACAGGAAATAGAACGTGTTTCTCGGAAGCGATTTTCATTTCGATTTTCAATTATTTACTGAAAGTCTAGGTAAGCTCGGTCTGGCGAGCTTGCCAGCCGTGGCGTGCGCGATTCTAATTTCATTCTCATTAAACTGGAAATTTTTTTTTTTTTCTCTCGCTCGGTCGAACCGGCTGAAGCTCGGATCGAGACTTCACCCCTGGTTTCCTCTTCGTCGTCGTTGCCACATCGAACCCTCTTCGTATATACCTATCAACTGGATGGAGGGGGGGGGGGGGATTTTTAGACTTTGCCACCTCGTCGAGTCGACGCGAATACGAATTTGAATTTTATCAGACCGGAGTATCGTGCGATTCGTATTCGCGATGAATCAGGGCGGGAGGGGGGGGGGAGGAATCTCGTAAAAAAGTGACGTAATTCTCGAATCGAGTCTCTCGGTTGTTTTTTTTTTTTTTTTTTTTTTTTTTTTTTTTTTTTTCGTTGAGTTTAGTGATCTTAAGAACGATAAAACTATTTTATTTTTATATTATATTGAACATTTTTTTTTTTCATATTTAATTTTTATTTTGTATTTAATACAATGTATAAATATATTTTTATATTATATTTTTTATATTTGATTTTTATACTGTATATAAAAAATAGAAATATATTATTTTTATTTGGAACATTAGTTTTTTTTTTGACAATTTTTTTGTTTTATTCACTTATTTATTTATGTATTTATTTATTTATAATACGTATTGCAGAATTTTCGACAGAGATAAGGAAAATGGATATAAAAATAATAATGATTGTAATAATACAAAGAAGAAAAGAAGTGAGAATAATAATGAAGAATAATAAAAATAATAAATGGAACGATAACAACTAAATAGTGAAAAAATATTGATGTTATTAAGCGAATAAATAAGTAAGGTAAAAATTAAATAATAGTAAGAAAAAGTTTTCATAAATAAATCAAATAAAATACTAACAATAAATAAAACAACTATATAATAATAATAATAAATACAAAAAAAAAATAAATAATAATAATAACAAATATAAATAAATCAAATAAAATAATCGTAGTAATGATAATAATTGTCGAATAAAAGCTTCGAAGAATTTTCACGATCTATTTGTAGTTGACATTTTTATTATTTTTACGAGCAGCGATTTTTTTTCGTTTTAGAAAAAAAAAATTAGGGTTTTTTTTTGTTTTTCATTTATCACACATGTTACAACACGTGGTCGAAAATTACCAGAATTGGAGATTGAATATTTCTCGTTCGAATTCTTCTCGGTACATTTCTCCCACGAGACGTATAAGAGGGTCGAAAAAGAGGGGGGAGGGGGGAGGTCAATAACTATTTTAAACTCGATCGCTAAAAATATGTTCGACCATATGTTGAGGATCTCTCAGGTTTATCGCCTCTTCGAGGCGACCACTCTTCGTGTACGATATATAGATATATTTTTTTGTTTAATAACAAATTCTCGTTTGCGTCCCCGCACGCTCGCGTGACGAGACACAGCTCGAGGCTACGCCTACGATCATAAAGACAACGAGAAACACGAACGATTTCTGTGCCTCAGATTTTTCGAATCGTCCACGAAACGAATACACGAAATATTCAAAATTGTTTTTTTTTTTTCACCGAAAAAAATCACCTGTTAAAACGAGTCCTGAACAAAATTCATCGGGAAATATAACTTAAATATAGTGAAATTAATGTTTATTTACTTATGAGAAATTGTCGATATAATTAATTCTTGGATTTATTTATGAAAAATTTATAAATTAATTTATGGGTTTATTTATGAAAATTTTTTGAATTAATTTATGGGTTTATATATGAAAAATGTATGAATTGATTTCTGGATTTATTTATGGCAAATTTATGAATTAATTTGTGGATTTATTTATGAAAAATTTATGAAAAATTTATGAATTAATTTATGGATTTATTTATGAAAAATTTATGAATTAATTTATGGATTTGTTTATGAAAATTGTTTCAATTAATTTATGGATTTGTTTATGAAAAATTTTTGAATTAATTTCTGGATTTATTTATGACAAATTTATGAATTAATTTGTGGATTTATATATGAAAAATTTATGTATTAATTTATGGGTTTGTTTATGACAAATTTATGAATTAATTTATGGATTTATTTATGAACATTTTTTGTATTAATTTATGGATTTATTTATGAAAATTTATGAATTAATTTGTAGATTTATTTATCAAAAATTTATGAATTAATTTATGGATTTATTTATGAAAAATTTATGAATTATTTTGTGGATTTATTTATGAAAAATTTTTGAATTAATTTCTGGATTTATTTATGAAAAATTTATGAATTAATTTATGGATTTATCTATGAAATATTTATTATTAATTCATTAATTTATTTATGAATAATTGTTGATAGAATTAATTCATTAATTAGAAACATCGCAGATAAATTAATACGGAGGCATAACCGAAATAAACCCAAACCGGAAAAGCGTGAGAAGTTTACTGACCTAATATCAGAGCCTCAGTACTCAAACCCAAAGATACCTGAAAAAATGAATGAATTAATTAATCAACGAAAACCAAAAATCAAATGAGGAAGAAAATAAATTAAGAAAAGAAATCATATAGATAAAAGAAAAATTGTAAATTGAGACAAATCCAAACGAAATAATCAAGTGGCAGACCAGAAAAACACGAACCACACAAAAAAAGCATTAAAAATCTCCCATACAAGATATTTTATTTTCAAACTAAAATATCTCATTAACGAGCCTAAACAAACTCGAATAAAAAATTCGTACAAAATCTTCCAACTAAAAAATAAAAATTTACATTTCAAAAATCTGATTAACGAACCCGAAAAAACTCAAACCAAAAATACGTAAAAGATCTCCCACCCAAAAAATAAAAATTTACATTTAATAAATCTCATTAACGAACCCAAACAAACCCAAACTGAAAATAAGTAAAAAATCTCCCACCCAAAAAATAAAAATTAAAAATATCAAAAACCTCATTAACAAACCCAAAGAAAACCCAAACCAAAGTAGAATCTCTCCCATCCAAAAAATAAAAATTAAAAATATCAAAAACCTCATTAACAAACCCAAACAAACCCAAACCAAAGTAGA
>JAPYZI010006423.1:0-21662 GCA_030523105.1 Ophioninae sp. A BG-2022a | reverse complement strand
AAAAAAAAAAAAAAAAAAAAAAAAAAAAAAAAAAAAAAAAAAAAAAAAAAAAAAAAAAAAAAAAAAAAAAAAAAAAAAAAAAAAAACAAAAATGGACGAAGGTGAATTGAATTAAAGAGCCACACAGATCGATAAAACAAAAAAAAAACAAACAAACAAAAAAGAAAG
Source organism: Ophioninae sp. A BG-2022a (assembly GCA_030523105.1). Lineage (NCBI taxonomy): Eukaryota > Metazoa > Arthropoda > Insecta > Hymenoptera > Ichneumonidae > Ophioninae sp. A BG-2022a. The sequence continues at coordinate 21,494 of JAPYZI010006423.1, read as the reverse complement.
AGAAGTGGAAGTGCGAAGGAACATTAGTGTTTAAGGGATCGTTCGAGAATTGGGCCGAGGACTGAAATTGGCTGGTGGGTTCCAGGGCGCTGGCAGCCGCCGCCCTCCGATGGGAACGGTTCGTGCTCGAGTTCCGGCTGGTTGGCAAACACCGCTGGCGGCACATCCAGCACAACGAGGAACGATCACCCCGGAACCCATCCTGCCAACAAGCAGGATTTCACAACGACGCTATCACTGTCTTCGGGTTCGACGACACTGACCCGCCTCCATCATCATCAGCAACAGCAACAGCAGCAGCAACAGCAGCAACAACAGTTGCATCATTTGGACAATCAGCAGCAAGGAGGTACCGGCCTGAATTCTCTGAGCGGTCTCAACAGCGAGCAGTTGAACGCGATGCATCAGAAGCTCCAGAACAATCTTCAGAGTCTTCAGCAACAGGTGACCGCGACCGGTTCTACGAGCCTCGTGAAGAGCACTACCGATCAGCTCAACATGATGTTGCAATCTTGCGCGAAACAGCAGAAACACGTGAAGCATCATCAGCTAGAGTCTGGTATTAATCACCTGTTGAATCAGATGCGTGATCCGTACACCCATCATCATCATCAACAGCAACAGCAGCAGCAGCAACAGATGGGCGCCCTTGGAATGGACTCGGTCGGTTTAAACGGGAAACCCAAGTGTCCCGAATGCGGCAAAATTTATTCGAACAATTCGAATCTGAAGCAACACATCGTAAACGTTCATACGATACAGACGGAATACATATCCTGCCACGTTTGCAACAAACAATTCAAGACCAAGCAGTACCTTCAGATACACTTGCTATCGATGCACGGAATTAGAAAGAGAAAGAGCTATCCGGTTTATCAATCGGCACATACCTTCGCTCAACAACTCCAACAAGCCGCCAATTCCAGTCATATTAATCAACAATACGCCTCTTCCGACAGTTGGACGGACGAGAAGAATTGATACAAGAGATTGACCAAAGAATGGATGGGCCATGTTTGAACGACGCCGTATTTATCCTTGCCACAGGACTATGATAGTCTTTTTCATACGGCCTCAACGAAAAGCCACGGAAAATGGCGCGTTGAAACCTAAGACGAAGATGCATCATCGGATCGTCATACAGCTCCGACAGGAAAACTTTCGCAAATTCACTCGTGTACGAACGAAATATGTACGAACTGTTGAATCCACGAGTAGACTTTTCGAACAGTTCGTATCGAGATCTGATAACACCGGTTTTTATTTTAAACGACTTTTATCAACCGACACTTTTTGCGGAAGTTGCGTGAACCAAAGTTCGCGAATGTCGACCAGAGGGCTAAATATCGAACGAACAGAAACCTGCGCGGTTAATTCTCACTCTACGAATCAATTTGGGATCTAGAGGTTTCTCGATATCGACTGCCGAATGTTTTTTTGGTTGTCTCTTGGTTTTCTTTTCCTGTACGCCATTTTGGGGCTTCCAAATCAGAAGACAGTCGGAGGGGGGGGAGAGATTTATAAAGGGATTTCGCAGAGCTATGGTTTTACCCTCGAAAACTTGTTTCGAAAAGTTGGAACTGGGTTTGGTGAGGAAACTTGCAGGCGAAGGGCTGAGTTCAGCATCGTTTGATCCAACCATTATCCAACGTTGAAAGACTCAATTAGCGCTCCGAGTTATTTCTACGATTCATCGTAACCGAGAAAACGCGTATTTTGAGATAGGCGTCTAGGGAAGGAGTTGAAGTTATTCCAATCGATCATGAAGGACACCGGCAATCCTGAAATAGGTATTCGAAGCTCGTCGAGACGATTTTAATAGACGTTTCGATCATTCCAGTTTTCGCGTTTACGCGGGAAGGATTGTTTTTGGAAGTTTCACGAGAAATTTAAGGGCAGGAGAAAGCAGAGATATAGAGAGAGAAAGAGAGAATCAGGAATAATAAGGGGAGTATAGAAAGCGAGTACTGGCTGTATTGATCTCGCTGATTCGACAAACCGTGTGCGTGCCCGTTGTATTAAAGCTTTTTTTTTTCTTCTTATTTTTCCTTCGCTTTCTCTCTCCCTCTATGAGCAAGCTTTACTTTCCCAACTCACCACATCTATATCCAACTTAGCCCTGGCGGCACTCGAACCTCCGCGTTTCTCTCGCTTTCGGTTTCGATTCTTCGTCTCCCCCTTTTTTTTTTTTTTTTTTTTGTTCCCTCATCCACCACCAACGTATCGTCCCTCTCGCAATTTCGTTTCACGAAGGTTCTCGTTTCTCTCTTTTTTTTTGGGTGTTTTTTTTGCCCCTCGCACCGCCTGTGCGCGTCGAGTGGTTTCGTACGCCAAAGGCCAGACCAATCTGCTGGACTCGAACCTGTATACGATTCCCGGAGGGATGAAGAAGCTGTAAAATAAGTGTACACGTATAAACGTGTACCCCCCCCCCCCCTCCTAATCTACTCAGAAACACTGGGTTGTTGTTTTCCACCCTCGTCGATTGCTATTTTTACAAACAAATGGGAAAATAGTGTTGAAGCTTTCAACACGGTTCGATTGCTGGAGGGGACATTCATAGTTCGAATCCAGATTGTTGGAAAATCGTCCTTGATTATTCTCGTGGATTGATCGATACATCCATTTGAGAAAACCCTGGAAAAACTATGTCCAACCGGTAATCCTACTTTTCACGGACGGAAGGCCAGGAGAATCGAAAAAAAAGTCAGATGTTCCGCTTGATTAGGAAGATTCGTCTTACGAATCCACCCTGCCCTCGTCGATACCCCCAATTCAAGAAAAGCTTGGGAATTGGACTCCTCTTCGTCGAACGTTTCGTTGAACCTCCGCCATTTATCGTTCGGAAATATCTCTCGATGCTGTCCGCCACAAGAGCCACCCGTGAAAACCCTTGGGGGATCTAATGGATGTTTTTATTTTCTCTCGATACTGTCTCCCTTCACGATACTTCGTGTTCTCCTTTTTCATCTTTTAAGAGATCGCTTCAGTGCGAAATTTTCGAAAAATGGTTTCTTTTTTTTTTTGCATTGTATAGTATACACTGTTCTAAACATTCTTTCATATTTTTATACCGAAATTCAAATTATTATTACACTTTTAACGTTAATTTCTATCGCGCTGTGTAAGCTTTTTTTTTTTTGAAAACTTCCTATTTTTTTTTTACGAAAAACTGTCGAAAAAAAGGGCCAGATACGATACTTTGTGTTGAAACCGTCGTCATTTTGTCAAATTAAAAAAAAATCTCTATACCGCGATAGCGACTTTATTACAGATTAATAATCTTTTTGAAATTTTTGTTTCACACGAAAATCGCGGCCGCAATCGTGGACATCGTACAGGACCTTTTTTTTTTAACGTGTCGTTTCAACAATTTATTTAATTATTATATACTAAATATATAAACGTAAAAAAATCATTTAGTATTCGGCATGAATATATTTATTTGTAAAAAGAAAACTAGGGTGATTATTTTATAACAAAATTATTTAAAAAATCGCAAAAATCAGTGATTTTTCGAAGGATTTTTCACACTCAAACGATTCCTTAAAACTCGCGGGATCTTCGATGTCAATAGGAACTCGATCGAAAGTTGGGTCATTGGTGGCACTTGACGTTTCTTCATCATGGATATTGATCCTAGTTGAAAGGGAAAACCGTTTTGATTATTCGAGTGAAGTTTTAATGGAAACTCTTCTATGGTAAGAAATAATGCAATCATTCGTCGCAGAATCGAAACGTATCGTGACCCAATTTAATGGAAGAACTTTATGTATTTCCTTCTCTACCTTATTCGCTCGAAACCTTCGTTACGCCCATTACGTTTTATCCAGTTCGACGTTGATAGTGAGGGAATGTGTTTTAGTTTCATCGTGGACGACCGGTCACGGATTAGGGTCATCAATCACTTCGTGATTCGATCGAGACAAGGTTTGTGCCTTTTGGCTCTTCTCGTTTTCGCCTTTCCTCTTGGCTCATCCAATGATTCTTATCTCTAGTTCCAAGATTATTCTTCCCTTTCAACCTCGACTTGGTTCTTGCTTTTGTTTCAAGTGGTAGCGAATGGTTACGCGTGGATGGTGGAGGTACGACGTTCGGAGAATCCCGAGTATTAAACGTGGCTTTTCGATCGAGATTAGAAAAGAAGTTAGGAAAATTTAGCCAGTGATGAGAATATCGGGAAAGCTCAAAATAACACTTGGTTACTGGTTACTTCAAAGCCACGATAAAACGACAGGAAAATAAACGCGAGAATAATGTTCGAGTTCGTCTTATTTTTTCCTCGCTAATACATCAACCAGTCTCTTTCAGGCAAAAAGAAGTACAGAAAATGTCGATCCTTTGGCTCGTCGACTCGTACCTCAATGTTGATGTTTTATGATGCTTTGATGATGAAACGAGTCGATTTTCTCACCCTCTTTTTATTTTTTGCTTCGTTTCGGTGAAATAAAAGTTTCATTCCTGAAGACGTTCCTTCAGCTCTCGGTGATCTCAATATTTGATCCGACTTTCGATTCGCCAAGTTCGCGGCTTCGTCAGCTTTTCGATTCTAATGAATTCGACGGGTGCGTATCGAGAAAATTTCTTTTTCTCAACACCCCCTTTTTATTTTGAGTGTTCAAATAATACGTATTCCGTATCTCGGTTCACGATTTTCACGCATCCCCCCTTAAAGTCTCAGATCCATTATTCTTATCGTCATTCTTTTCCAATTCATTCTTTTATCCGGCTATATCGATTCCAGTTCTCAAACGGCCTTGCCCACGTTCTTTCTCTCTCTTGCTCGCTCATTCTCCCCCCATTCGTCTCCGGCTTCAACGATTCGTCGATCCTCCCTTTTTGCCAATCCCTTATCATTGAAGGATCTCTATAGCCTTTCATCCTCGTCTTTTACTAATGACCCTGACGTATCCTTCAATTCCTAACCATTCTCTTTCCTTCTCCAGCCCTTCCTGGGAAATTCGCTCTATCCGGTTAACGACAAAAGACAAGAGAGATAAAGAGAGAGTGAGCGAGAGGGGGGGGGGGGCGGAGAGAGAGTTTCCAGACACACTGAGCGATCGGTGAAGGGGTGACACTGCGCGACAGAGGCAAACTGCTTATACCCTCTCCCTGTCTTTTTTTTTTTCGTGTCCCTTTTCCTACCGTCATAAATCGAAGGATTTTTCAAACGTCGGACGATACGTAAAAGACATCATTGCAACAACCGTTGATAATGGTTCTCCCTTCACTGATGAAGAGTCTGATGATTTTTCCTTCGTTGGACTCTAATGATTTTTTAAATTTATTTATTGATCCATTTTTTATTTCTTCATATTTATCATCAATGAAAAACGTTTGTTTTTCTTTGGTTTTGATGCATATTATGGTGGCGAGTTTCCAATGATAATTGATGAAAACGTTTGGCAGCTTTAGAATATTTGAAAATGGCAAAAATATTGAAAAATCCGAAAAAAGATTGATTACCGTTAGCTTTGATGGTTCGAACCCAAACAAACCCAAACCAACTTCGATTTATTTTCGAACCCAAACAAACTTCGAGATATTTTCATCCTTGTACCCTAACAATAATTTAATTAATTTTTCATTAATTTATATCGTTAACCCAAAACGATTTTTTTCTAATATAAACCAAGATTGCAACTATCCGATAAAAATACGTAAAAACGTTTGGTGAATATTAAAACGTTCAATCGGCAAAAAAACCATAAAGAAATTACAAACAATTCATGATCGTTGCATCCAACAATGCAAATTTAAAAAACGTGAGGATTAAAGAAGAAAAAAAAAGTTTATTGGCAAGAAATACTCTTGGTCCCTATCAAAAATATTCTCACCCCAAAATCGGTATCGGAATATTCATGAATTTAGGGATCTGATCGATTCCCACCCCGTTCCATAAAGTTGCTCTCTTTGGGAACGCGATATACCACGTGCTCCGGCCATATTTTCGATCACTGACGTGACGCTTTTTCGCACCCCTCGTATTCCTTGGCAAAGAAAAAAAAAAAAAAGATTGATTAAGCTGCCCGGTGAAGTACGGGGTTGTTACTCGCAACTGCCGTACGAAGCAATCCAAATATACAGATACGTATATATCTGTGTGTGTTCGTACACGTGGGCGAGCTCGCCCTTCCTTCATACACGAGTGAAAACGTTGAAGGAACCCACGAGGGTTACCTTATATTAAAAACGTGACCAGACATAAGGGATGAAAAGACGAAGCTCCGAGGAAAACAACCCTATTTCTATCTCACTCATCGGTTCTCGAATATCGCGATGCTTCGTCTATCGGACACGCGTTTTGCCTTCAAATGAATCGTCCGGACCACACGCGCGCCCACCGTCGATTCCATCGGGAGTAGACAGAAGGCGTCTCTAAACACCCCTTGTTTCGTTCAAATCCGTAGTACCTACCCTACCACCAAACTCCCTCCCAATGTTAGTTTCGATATTGCTCGTCTTCAATTCACGCTCGAACTTTTAACGTTCGATCTCTTTTCGGGTTGGAAATTCTGTCCTCCCTCAAAATTCTCGGGGTATCGACATTTTTTTCGCTTAAATTTTCGTCTCCACGAGAAAACGTGTATACGTATCATCGTTACGCAAAGTTTTCCAAGTTTTATTAAATTTCGACAAATTTGTATTACGAGTGGTGAAACAGGGATTCGTTGGGGGGCGAAAAAGGTTTGTGGGAAACGAGCAAGTTGCCGGATATCGATGTTGCGGGTTTTTACCATCGATGAGAATTTCCCACATTTTTACAACTCCCCCCTCCGCCCCAGTCTACCCCATCGTTCTTTCACAATCGCCATCACGTATTTCCCAAAGCCTTTCGTCGATTTTTCCCAATGGAAAAACAGTTCAAGAGTAACGATGAAGCAACTCAAGATAATTGGGCTGTTTTTCACCCTCAGTTGTCAAAAGTCACATTTATAAATGTACAGAGATGAAGGGAGCAATACCCCCGAAGATTTCATTCGTGAATTCTTCACGACGTCTTCCCGAATATTCCTGAGGGATTCTTCCAAATTTGAGGTCTTCCGGGTCAACTCGATAGTCTCTTCTCTCTATGGCACGTAATATATATATATATATTTTTTTTCCTTCGCTTTTTTCACGTCCTATCCAGCTTCTCTCATTTTCTCCTTCGTACAACCGATGTCCGAGAGATCTTCCATCAATTTCACGAAACTTGTCGCCCCTGGTTTTTTTCTTTCTCGACCATAACGAAGAATGACCCGACCCCTCTGCCACTCTTGTTCAGTACTCGAGGGATCTTCAGGCCACGATGAACCATCACTTCCTACCATGTAAATTCCGGGCTCTTCCAAGCGTCATGTTAAAATTGCAATAGCAAAGTTGACCCTGATTGATCGCGAAATTATTCGATTCATTTTGCTTGCATGGTATTATTTATTCGTCAATAAAACTCGATGTTCGATCGAAGCAAAACTTGTTTGGGTTTGTTTGGGAAAAATTAGTTTTTATCCAATAGAAGGATAGATCAGAGTTGAAATGATTTTGTTAAGGGTTCCTTGAAAACATTTCGAGAGAACGATCGTGAAAAATATTTTCTTTTTGTATCTATCCGATGATTAAAAAAAAAGGTTTTTCTCCATCGTTCGGGATTGGGTAGAAAACCCGAACTTCGACTGACCAGAAGCCTCGAAATTCCGAATTTTAATATTCCGAAACTGCGAATTTCGTAAAGCTCGGGTCAGCAAAAATTATCACAGTGGACTGTAAATGACGTTTTGATACGCGATTTTTTTTTTTACATATATATGTATATGTTTACCTAATTTTTTCGATGATATATCAATTTTGATATATTTCCCAATATATATAAAAAATTATTTACCCAATTATCGCAAATTTCACGTAATGTACCGAATGGTCATATTCACCATATACAGTCCACGGTAAATGTTCTACATTACGTTCTACCATTTACGAAATTCGTAATTTCGGAATATTAAAGTTCGGGATTTTGAGCTTTTTTGTCAATCGAAATTCGAGTTTTCTACCCCACCCAGATCGTCCACCAAAAATGTTTTTCCGGGATCTTTCATACGATTGTTTCAAGTCTGATCTATTATTGGATAGAACGTAATTTTTTTTTTTGAACGATAAATAAACACCCGCTGCTTCGATCGGACGTCCAGTTTCATTGACACGTTGAGAATCGAAACATTTAATAAGAAACAGTTTGGAAGGATGGTATTGACCACTGTTGGCAAAAACAAGACGAAAAATTGGATTCCAGTGATAAAAAATGTAGGCTTCATTTTTCAAACGTAGAAAATTGGATCTTGTCCTTTTTTTTCGACCATGCTCTTTAGCAAAATGGGGCGCGTACAGCCTGAACGAAGGGAAACGTTTCGGTGGAGGGTGAGATAAGAAAAAAAAACCAAGAAACGGAAACCTGTGTAGAGGAACGAAAAAAAGTAGTGAAAAGAGGAAGCAGGCTAGAAAAGAGGGTGGGTCAAAAAGAGAGAAAGCTTCGAGGGTTGTAGGTTCGCTCCGATCGATTCTCTTGTGCAATTTCCCGCACATGTCCGCATTGATCTGCGGGAGAGAAAGCCGCGAAACTTGGTACTCTCCGCACAACCACAATTCGACGACGTCCACACCCTTCTCATCACCTGGTGACTACCCCACCAACCTTATAACTGCTCTTGATCAATCTCTATTTTTCTCACTGTCCTTTTTCATTCCTGTCGCTTTTCCCACCCCCGATCTCCGTGATGTAATAAGACCTCCTAGTCGTCACGACGTCGAAATTTCCATCGTTGAAACGTAACGATATGTATTTTTATTTATAAAATGACATTTTTTATTAAAAAAAAAAATGGCAAGATTTGATTTGAGCTAAACCACTCAGTCGTCACGACGTCGAAATTTCCATCGTTGAAACGTAACGATATGTATTTTTATTTATAAAATGACATTTTTTATTTAAAAAAAAAATGGCAAGATTTGATTTGAGCTAAACCACTCAGTCATCACGACGTCGAAGTTTGCATCGTTGAAACGCAAAGATATATTATTTTTTTGTTTAAAAAAAATGCAAATGGAAAAATTGGAAATAATTGAAATTTGAAAAAATCGAGATAATTGAAATTTGGATAATATGAAGAATTTGAATTTTTAGCAAATTTGAGTAACAATGAAAATACCTTGAAAAAGAAAAAAAAAAAGAAATCCTTGCGTCCGAACGATGCTCATGGGGATCGATTAATCCTTAGTTTTTTTTTTTTTAACAAATTCGATCCCGCAACGCTCGGTGAACCGCACCTCGATATTCTTTATCTTATCTTTGTTTTCCGAGTGCTCTTTACCGATCCGCACACGAGAGCAAAAGTACGTGCTAGAACTGGATGACCGCGTAGTACCCTTCGAAATGCCCACGAGTTTCATTTATTCCACGAAGGGTCGAGAGAAAAAAAGAACCCCCCGAGGGAGGAGTTTCAAACCTGAACACGCTTTCCCAATCGATTCCCACTCTGCGAACCGTAAAAGACCAGTAAAAGTAGAAAAACCCAAAAAAGTTTCGATCTTTTTGAAGCCCTCTCCGATCTAAAGATATTTCCTCGGTTTTTGAATTCTGATTTCTCGTTGTGTAATTCAACAATGCAATTTCGAATATATTGGAGTTTCGAACCGGTATTAGATCGTAGAAAGTTTGAATTGGATAAACGAATGGGGAGGGATTGGATTGTACAGGTATTCTTTATTACGTAGGAGATTTGGATTGGAAGGATGTGGAGAGACGAATTGTGCGACGAAGCAGAGCTCTCGCCTAACTAAAATGTTCGATCGATTCTCTAATTCCTTTCGGCCAATCAGGTTGCCAGAGTTTCTCTCTCTCTCTCTCTCTCTCTCTCTATGCCTCAGTCTGCGCTTCCCTTATCGTCCTCCACCAACTGTCTATGTGCAACCCAATTCGTCGTAGCGTAGCCGCTAATGGACTGGCGCAATATCAGTCTACGGTCCTCCATCGAATAACCTCTTCTCCCTTGTTCCTCTTTCCCCAGGAAGTTACCCGTATCCAACCGTCTCGAACATCCTACCGTTCACTCAAATAGCCCGATCCCCGTCTCCTTTTTCCCCCCGCACCTCCTTTTTTTTTTTTTTTTTTTTTTTTGGATATCGACCTTCTTTATCCCTTCGAGTCGATAGTTCGAGGTTGGTTCTCCGTATCCTTTTTTCTTCATTCTCTGTCTCTTTAGCTTTTATCTCACGTGTTGAATGCAGACGAGCCTGTCTTCGACAGAGTCACTCCTTGATCAATGGTCGAACGATTTTCGCGGTTCTTAAGCAATTTTACTTTCACAAATGGTCGAGTTAACTCGCGACTCTGCACGGCTTCAAATTTCTCTCGCAAACGAACGCGTCAATCGCTTCTATTATTATTAACCTTTTTTTTTTTGTTTTTACTTAATTCTTCATTAATTTAATGGAATCATCGATTAATCGCTGACGGCTGAACTGGCAAAATAAGATTATTGAATAATTTTTATTTCAGTCTTGTTACTGTGGAAATCCGTGGGTTTTAGGAATTCGTGAAGGTTTATCGATTCGATGAACGATGATTAATTTGAATTGGGTGTTTATTGTATTCAGCAGGCAATATTCATTTTATTAGAGAACTTTTAAAAGTTTCATTCTTGAAATACAAAAATATTTACTTTTTTTTCAGAAATTTTAGACATTTCATTTCGGAAATTCGAAAAACATAATTTTCTTAGGAACATTTTACAAATTTCATTTTAAAAATTCAAAAATATTAATTTTTTAGAGACATTTTAGAAACTTTATTTTGGAAATTAAAAAAAAAATCATTTTCTTACGCTGTATTATTTACTGTATTCATCAGATAAAATTCTGAAATTCATTTTTTTAGAGTTTCAATCGTTAGAGCATTGCTGGAGCAAATTCGTATGACATTTGTGTTTATTTATTCCAACGTGAGTCGAAGCACTCGCGTATCGAGTAGGTGGGATTGTTATCAGAGTTTTTGGTCATTGGCTACACGTTCAGAAGCATTTATCAAACGACCAGAGAGAAGAGTGGTGGAAGGAAGAAAGAGAGTAAAAAGAGGCGCAAAAAAGAATACAGGCATACGCATGGGATCGAGTAATTCCAATAGATTGGCTTCGATGTTTCCTACCTTTGACCATAAATCAGCCTCGTCTTTCCCAATCCAGATTTTCTTCCTTTTCTCCTTATCTTCAACTTCCCTTTTGTGTCTTCCATTCAGGGGCTTCGACAATCCTGAATCGGCAGTGTCCACCTTTTTCTCAACCCCCGAACGTAACAAAGCTCACTAGCGTTGGCTTTTGCAAGGTCCAATTGCACAATGGGTATAAAAGCCTGGTGGTATTGGAAAACGAGTAAAAACAAAAAATTAAAAATGATCCATTCGTGAATGAAATATTGAAGGGAATCTAAAGAGAGAATCTAAAGACCTTAAGCAACAATAAAGAAATCCATAAAACAAAAAAGTATTTTCTTCCAGCATCAAACTCGATATTGTTTAACCGAATGGAACCGTCGAAGTTGTGATTAGCACATTTGTTCCTTCGGAAGCTTTTTCGTTCTGCTTTTAGCATTTAATGAAAAACTAGACGGCGGTCCTTAAAAATTTATGAAAAATTCGAATTTGTAGTAGGAAATTACGAATGTACGAAAAGTTTTTTTGTGGTTGAGCACATCGATGGTAGGAAGTGAGAGGAGAGGAAAGAGCAAGCTTTTGGTGTTACAGATTCGTAGGAAAGATAGTCGCAACCAGGCGTAGTACAGGGTCGATCAATACAGGGGTTCTTACGTAGGTTTCTCCACACTCTCACTGTTTCTGGTCAACCTCCCACTTCACGTCTATTTATCACTATCTCACTGCCCCCTCTTCTCTTTTCCTATCTCTTTCTCCCTCTCTCCCTCTCTCTCTCTCTCTCTCGCTCTCTCTCACCCTCTTTCGTTCTCTCCTGATTTCCTCTCTTGCATGCAAGACACACCCTTCATCCGGCTTACTTATATCCCTCGTCTCCCTTCATCTTCTCGTCGATTGCTCGAACGGGGTTTCCGTGACTGTAGGATAAACGAGTTCGAAAAAAAAGTCAAGGAAAAAGAAAGAACCGATCGATCGTCCGAATTTTTTTTTTTCTGCGTCTACGTCGAATCCTCTAGTCGACCGGGATCCTTCAAAAAGTGCTATTTATTTCGTCGATAAAAAACAAAGAATTACGTCTCTTATTCCAGCATACCTTAATTTTCACGAATACAATTATTAGGTTGTCAAATTAAACGCTGCTTTGGTGAAATAACATTTTGCCCTTGAAACGGTTACTTTTTTAAAACTGATTTCTCTTGAAAACACCTTATTTTCAATAATCCAAAATTTCATCGGCCCAAATTCGTAAAAATTGTCCATTTCGATTTAGAAGTTTAAAAGAGACGTCGGTGATTCGCTTTTTCTTAGCTGATCGGGAGTAAAGAATTTTTTTTTTAAGTTCTCTGAAGTGATGAATCAGCCCTGATTTACTTTCTTCGTTGCTTCAGCTCCCATCTCGAAAATCCAAACCCAAAGACAAAAAGTACCTCCCGAACGTATAATTTAACATAGAAATAATGCGAATATTCTGTTGAATGATTATACGAATGCGGACAAATTAAACGACGATTCAACGATTTAAAAGAACACTCTGCCATCGAGAGATAAGAGCTTGGGAGGCAAAAACAAAATTATTTAAAAAAAGAAAACATACTTTTGGCAATCACCACAAAGACACCATCCTACAACTGGGCATGCCCTGAGAGTACGAGAGTAGCGTGAGTGTGTATGCGTCCGTGTATACGTGCGTGCAATATTGCGTGTGTTAAATTGGAAAAGTCACATCTCTCGCTCATCCTTTCTCCTGTTGTTGTTTTTTTTTCAAATTTATATTCATATATACATATATGAACATACGTACAATTCCATCTCGCGTATATCTCATTCCTCTCGAGATTCGAGAAGCTCTCTCGTGTTGGTGCATACGGGAGTGCGATAAGAAGAAAGTATTAAAAAAAAATAATAATAAAAACACGTTTCGAGTTTTGTGCTTCGAGGGATGCGCGAAAAAACAGAAGGTACAAAGAATTGTTACAAGTAACTTTCGAATAACCTGTAGAAATAACTTTCAAATTCTATGGAGAAACGGAAAAGACCATCGATGATGGAAATCCATTCAGGATAAAGATTGAACACGAAATATTGTAAATTGGAGGAACAAGTCGTCGTATCGTAGAAAAATTAAATTTGCATTGGACGTCTTCAAGGCAGAAGTATAAAAAAGCATCTTAACGAAAAATGGGGTAAAATTCCAATGACATTTTATTTTATCAAGGTATATTTATAGAAGAGCAGAAATTTAGTCGAGTCGAAAGAAACTGAGCGAGAGAGTGAAATAGAACGAGTGTGTAAGGGAAAGAAAGAGAGGGAGAGAGTGAGCGAGGGATGAAGAGAAAGTGTGTGTATGGTACGTGTGTGCGTGTGTCTGTGTGTGTTTGAAAGAGAAAGAGAGAAAGAGAGAGAGAGGACGAGTCGTTAGAATCAACTGACGGGCACGTCCTGGTTGTAGGATTGGTGATGCCGAAGAGGGAGGATAACGCAATGATGTCTTCATTGGGAGGAACGAGCTCGAGCGAGAGTCAGGCACAGGCTGTGGAGAATTTCGCTCGTTTGTACACGGCCCTGAGACACGAGGATACCCGACCTTTGTGCCGTTACTGCGGTCGTAGTTACTCCTCACCGAGCAATCTTCGTCAGCACGTGAAAAACGTACATTCGAATTGGCCGCCACCCGACACGTGGCCGCAGTGTAACGTGTGCGGTAAACGCTGCAAAACGAAGCACTATCTAATCAACCATCAGCTACAGGCCCACGGGATTCATCAACGTCCGAGTCTCAACAATCCAAACCACCAACATCAGCAGTCCTTGCCATGAAGAATCGTCTTCCATCGCGATTACCAAATATCCCGAAATCCCAGAATTCTTACGGGTTAGACATTGATCCCGGTGGGTTGATCGAAGCCGAATGTGTCGTGCGATGTATAGGGCTAACTTTCGTTGTGGAAATGTCGTTCCGGACTTACCAAACGAATGGGAATCTTTTTCCCTGTTTAAATTTGCAACGACTGAAGAGGCCAAGCGAGGTAGAAGTGCGTTGACGAGGGCTGCGAGAATTTGAGGCGTGAATGCACGAAGGGCAACGACAATGACTAAGAGTTTGTATCCCGTTATGTAGCGATAGAACGATACATTGTACAGTCGAAATAGTTGGTAAATTTCTGAAGCTTTACGAGTTGTCTCGAGATCAGTCAGAATCGTCGTGTACACGTTTCGTCATCATCAGGTTTCATTCAATTATCCATCCAGCATTCGTATTAGAAATACATCGAATGGAAAGCGGTTCCCTATGATTTTAGATATTTCGTTAGCAATGTTTCGTTCACGGTTGGACAATCTTCGCCGACCTTTAAAACACTTGGCATTCCTTTCATAAAACTGGCCCTTTGATTGGATTTCGGTTCGAAGGTAAAACTCCAAAAAAGTTCGCGTTCTGGCTTATGATCTAGTAAACCCAAACAAACATGGAACCCATAGGTATATCTTCCCTTGATTAAGCGAGAGACTGAGAATGATTATTTTCATTCGAACGTACCATCGAGATATCGGTACTTTTGTCCATCGTCATCGTTATCTTCATCATCATCGTCATCATCATCATCATCGTCGTCATCATCATCGTCATCACCATTCTCTTTCAAAGTAAACTCGCCCGTTTGCAAACACGCGAAACAAAGCGGAAACGAAAGATATAAACAAAACGAAATTGGAAAGAAATGAAAAAAAGAAAAAAATAGAATTGAGGAGAATTGTTGATGAGGTTGGATGTGAGGTGGTGGCTGGTGGTAACGTTGGTCTGGTCGTGGTTGCAGATCACGGGCTCGATGAGGCAGAGGGCGGGTCTTACCACCACAGCCACCACCAACAGCTCCATCGTCAGCTTCAATTCCAACAACAGCAACAACAACAACAACGACAGGAACAATTGCAGCAGATTAAAGACGAGGAACGTCAGCATCAACTGCAGTTGCAACAGCGACAGATGCAACAGATCAAAGACGAGGAACGTGACGAATCAACGATCATCGGGACCTCGTCTAGCGTTCCCACCAGTTGTTCCACGTCCGGAAAGTATTCGAGAACCCAAGCGGACTTTCGTCATCAACGAATGCTCCGCGAGCATCATCGCCAACACGGCTATGCTTGTCCACTTTGCTGTCGTACTCTCCATGATATTTCCGCTATGAGAGCTCATCTCGATCATCACTATCCCCGGGATTCACCGACTTGTCCGGTCGTTGCTTGCGCCAAAACATTCTCCCATCCAAACAGCGTTAGAAATCACATGAGGATCAAACATCCCCTTCAGTGGGAACAAATTAAGACTCTCAGGTGGACTTACGTCTGAACTGGAATTATCGAATGGCTTTTCTTATCGCGGTCAGCTTTGCCTCAGGATCAAATTGATCCTCACGATCCTGCGCAGCTCGGTGAAATCCTTTGATCCTGATTGCATCGCGATTACGAAAATCGTGAAATATGAAGGACCTTCCACAGATATCCCAGAGACGATGGTAATATTCATTGACAACATTGATCACAACGATGACGATTACCGTTATGAGATTCACCTCAGAATTCCGAGATTCCTCGTCCTCTGAACAGATCTAGGTCCAATGGAAATTCACAATCTCGAATTTACCTACCAAAATTCCTAGTTTCCATTCCTGGAATCCGAAGAAGTTGGAATACGATGGTAGTTCATTTTTGGTTTCTTTTTTTTCGAAATTTAACAACTCTTGGGATATCAATGAAGTTACGAAAATATCTTTTCAATGATGATCGTCGTTCCCGTTTATCGTGCATCAAGTATGATTATCACGCGTAAGCGAGTCTTATCGATCGAGACTAGATGGCCCTCTGGCGGCAAACGCACACGTGTAGATATGCCGAAGAATATATAAATAAAGGAAAGAGTGGATTTATATATACATGAATATATGTATATATATATTTCTGTTTATATATATACATATATATATATAAATATATGTATATATATACACCTGAATATATTATAATTATTAAATAAATATTCTATATACACACTTGTCGATTTTTGTATAAAGTACACACAAGCAGTATTTCCAGTAGATTTGCCGAGAAGAAGCGATAACACTCCCACGTTCGGTCGTAACGGAGATCGCATAGATCGCACTTAGATCGTCGATAAATTAAAGCCTTCTGACAGACGGTCGGGAAAGACGAAAAAAAAAAAAAATTAAATAAATAAATAAATCGTACGAAAAGATAACGGATATCTGATGGACGATGAAGATATTGGACCGACCGGTTGGTTAGATGAAGGTTTTTGTTTTTTCTTATTTTCAAGAAGTAAAGAAACAATGTTCCTCCAAGCTGAGTAAGCCAGCCTTACGATTTGAATGGGTGACGTCGAATTAGATTATAAGAAGTTTTCTAGGGAAATACTTTCGAAGACGAAGAAGTACGACACGAGATGAACGGTTAGAACTTTTAGCGGGACTTTTTATTTATTTTATTCAATAAAAAAAAAACACACACACGTTTGTTTCACGATGATGAAATTCATTTCGCGTATACAGAAACGTGTATTCGTTTATCGTCGGGGAAAATGATACTTGCTAAAGCTCGTATTGTAACTTCGGAAATTCATCAAATTTTTTTCGTCGACGAACGAAACGTCGAAGCAATCCGTAGCGTGGATACTCTCGTGGCTTCTTCAGTCTGATTGGACGGCTGTAAGGTTTGATTCGTACTTTTATATATATATATATATATATATATATATATATATATATAATATTAGGTTGGGAAATAAGTTTGTGACGTTTTTATATTTTCTTGTTCTTTTTTCCGATTTTTTTTGCTGTTTGACAAACTTTTAATATTTATTCGACAGATCTCTCTGCTCTACAAAACTATGCGAATCATCTTTTTGAGAAATCACGTTTTTTTACTTTTGAGGCTTAGAAATGGAACATTAAAAGCAACATTTTCGAAACCTCTGGTTTTCATCGAGGCCAAAAAGCTGCTGAAGCAGCTCTTGACATTTGCAATGTCGAAAATGTGAAAAATATTGTTTTTTTTACTTCCTGGATCATCCATTTTCAAGCCTCAAAAGAAGCAAACAAATTAAACTACTCGAAAAGACGATTATCACACTTTCGTAGATCAGAAAGTGCTCTATCGAATAAATATTATACGCTTTATCAAACAGCAAAAAAAAATCGTTGTAAAAAATATAAAAACTCTACGAGCTTATTTCCTAACTTGATATGTATAAAGTGCGAATCGTGTGATGAAGCGACACAGATGAAAATGGCGATACATTCGAATGATAGTAATCCACGGCAGGTAGCGCCTAAGCCTTATTTTTCTACAGATCTAAATTTTATGTTGTTCGGGTAAGCGAGCGAAAAGATGAAAAAAAAAAGAGAGAGAGAGAGAAGTCGGATTACGAGGATACGCGTGTGATTAAAGAGGGTGCTAACAGGGCAAAAAGAAATAGAAAAAGAGTGAGAGGAAGCGAGAGAGAGACCCGGAAGTTATGAACGAAAAAAGGCATTGTATATGTATATATACGTATAGATATATCAACGTCTGTATATATACATATAAATGCATATGTCTATATGTGTATGTAAATAAAAGGAATAATAATTTGTAAACGAACCGTTGGTCGCACCAGTGGCATATGCTAGTCCCTATGTAATATTTACGTGATAGTTTGAAAACGACAATACGAAAAGATTCTTTTTCTTCTGACCCGATAAAGAGGCAAAGCGAAGAAGAAAAAGTGCTCGGCCCACTTGGTTTGTTTTTTTTTTTTTTTTTTTTTTTTTTTTTTTTTTTCGTATCCTTCTTTCTCTTTCACTGCATAATGGAACACAAATTGTGCCATTTTTGCGATCGACGGGTCGCGTGGCGAACGATGTATAGAGGTTTCTTGACCACTATTTTATCTAGGAAAATATTAGCCTACGTTATATATATATTATACGAGATGAGGTTCTACTATTTAAGTAACGCTTTGTACAATAAAAAAGAAAAGGTATTCAGTCGGAAAGACCGAACAAAGTTTAAGAAATTCTTCATTCATTCTTCGCGCAATTTCCTTCACGAATGATTATTTATTCCAGAAATATGTAGATTTCGTTTGGGTTTTGAATCCAACCAAACTCTACATGTTTTTCAACCCCTTTTGAGCCTTCAAAAGATGTAAAAGATCGACGTAACCTCACAAATTTTTCGAATTCCTCTTTCCTCATCGTCGGTTAAATGTTCCAGGAAAAAATTGAGGGTCAGTCCCTGTAAAACGACTAGAAACGAAAGTCGATATTTTTATTTCACGATAAAGATGCTTGAACCTGAAAAAATCGGTTAAAAAAAAAAAACATCGACTTTCGGACTCGTGTATCACCCGGTACACGTTTTACGCGTCCCTAATACTCAAACTTGCCATTAAACGTAACCGAGAGATCGATATGTTTCCAAAATTCCATTTCACCAAAGAATGTAAGTTCGGGCCTAATACCGTTAGCGATCAGATTTCTCTTTTAAATCTTAGACTCGATTGAAGAAAACTCCCGTTTCGATCGAAACGGTTGATCAAAGTAGATCAATAATTGATGTATTTTTTGTTTTGTCTTTTTTGAATTGCAGTAGCACGTCGAGGTTTGGAGATGCGAGTAAGAGCAACGGATCCGCGACCGTGTCCTCAGTGTGGAAAGATTTATCGTTCGGCGCACACTTTGCGAACGCATCTCGAGGACAAGCATACGATTTGTCCGGGTTATCGTTGCGTGTTATGCGGAACGGTAGCGAAGTCACGGAACTCGTTGCACTCTCACATGTCCCGTCAGCATCGAGGTATTAGCACGAAAGATTTGCCGGTATTGCCAATGCCGAGTGCTTTCGATCCGGAGTTAGCGTCGAGGTTATTAGCGAAGGCGGGTGTTAAGGTGAGTCCGGCGGAATTGAGAGCTCGAGCGAGTCCAACGGGTCCGCGCAGGAACGACATGAGATTGGAAATACCTCGAGGTGGAGCACCCTCCGAGGCCGGAAGTTCGATCTGCGGTGGTGACGATCCGGAAGATCTGACATTACCGCTTAGTCTAAGGTATGGCTCACCAACGCCGAACAACAATACCGTTATAACAAAAATATCCCAACAATACAACAATTCCAGCGGGCTAAGCGGTGGTGCCGGTAGCAATAAATCAACGATAAACGCCGTAGCACCAAAATCATTGGATTCGATAATAAACGCCGCTCGCGATCCTAATCCGGCGCAATTACATCCGACCGCCTTCCCGCCGGATTTACGATCGTCAGCTTTGATCGAAACGTATCTACAATTCATCGCTGATAATTCCGCAATGACGAGGGAACAAGCAGCCGTTTATGCAGCCGCTCATGCTCACGCGAAAATGACCGCTCACGTCAGCGCGATTGATAAACTCAGCGGTAATCGAGGCATCGATGATTATCCTATGATCGGTCGAGACGAGGGACGAGGCGTTGACGAAGATCGATACTCGGCTAATAAACAGGATAGACACTCGGCTAACAACGTTTCCAATACCGTCAACAATCTCGCTAAGGACGACGACGACATCGAATCGTCCGCTGGCGAGGATGACGACTTCAGCGAGAACGACGAACCGGAAGCTCTTAAAGCTGAGTGATAAGACAATATCCCATGCGCAGGGATTTAACGAGAGAGAAAGAAAGAGAGAGAGAGAGCAGGAATATGAAATTGCGAATATCGATAAGAAGAAAAAAGCCGAAGACGATGATAGATGAAATATGAAAATCCATCCACTACCTCAGATAATAACTATATATTTTTCAAATATAGAAACACGCTTCTTTTTCTAGCCAGATTCAAAGTTAAACGAGGAGCCGTTATTCGCTAGGAATATATTTCCGTGACAGATTTAGGGAGGTATGATCTCTCCGATCCTCCTGAATGGGATTGATCGTTAAGAAAAACAACAAAAAGAATAAAAAACAAAAATAGCAAATGAAAACAACCCAAGATTATCCGTAATTCTTATTAGTTGCAAACGGATATTGGTGAAGTTGGAACGTCCACGTTTTTTTTTTTTTTTTTTTTCGAATGAAGGAATCTGGTCGAACAGCAACAGATTCGAATAATCGTCGCTCGTCGAAATTAATTAATCGATTAAACTCGTTTCGTATCGTATCAAAGTTGAGACAAATCGATCGATGAATAACGATAATAAATTCTCGGAATTAATTAAACATTTTTTTTTCTTTTTCACTATTCTCAATTTGTTCTCATCTATTCTCAGCGCGACGGACGGAAATTCAACGCGCGTCGGACAAATCCAAGAATAATGATTCTACTGACTGATGTTCGATACCTTCTTTTTTTAGTTTCTTTCGCGAGAATTATTTAATAACAACGATTGCGGTTTCTCGGTACGCGCGATAAACAATTTAACATTGAAATAATAAAAATCTTACAACTGCCTCCAATTTCCGTTTGCCAACGTTCGATTCTAAATAACCGTAAACAAAGTCCCAAATAAATAAATTAAAAAAACAAAAAAAGAGAGAAAATGAATTTAAAAGTGAAACGAAACATAATAATTAAAATAAAACGTATATTCCATCCGTCTACCTCAGTGCACATAATAGAACGATAGACCATAGAAAATAGTTAAATCGGAAAGAGCGAATGAACTTTATCGTGAAATACGACGAAAGAAAAAAAAAAAAAAAAAAAAAAAAAAAAAAAAAAAGAAAACGAAATCAGAGCCCAAATAAAGCGGAAACGGACAAAGAGAAAGCTAAGAGAGAAATAGAAAGAGAATGCGAGTGTGTGCAAGCGCGTGTGTGTGTATGTACGTGTGTCTGATCACCACCGTCCTATGATATACAAAAGCCTAGCCAGAAACGATTAAAGTCAAACGGTTGTACGGTTTTATTCTTCCGAGTCGATTTCTGTCGCTCGATTCGCAGTGACGAAGTAACGCCGAGAACAAACGAAAAAAAAAAAAAAAAAAAAAAACAAACAAACAGAAAAGGTAAAGAGTCCAAGAAAGGGCGTCGCCTATTTGACCACGTGACACGGTTTGCGACTGTTTCAGTTATTATCATTTATTTTTTTCGTCAAAATTGTCGAATTCATGACGACGCCTTTCGGGCATTTGCGGCGAAGAGTATATTATTATTATTATTATTATTATTATTATTATTATTATTATTATGTTATTATATATGAATGTTGAGGAAAAATATATATTGCCTAGATTTATAGTGAAGTTGGATATACTGCGGATACGTACGGCGATGAAAAAAAAAAAAA
>JAPYZI010006421.1:8833-19245 GCA_030523105.1 Ophioninae sp. A BG-2022a | reverse complement strand
AAATAATTATAAAAAAAAAAAAAAAAAAAAAAAAAAAAAAAAAAAAAAAAAAAAAAAAAAAACACGGAGCGGGTTGGAGAACGTCAACGAGGATTTTTACGTTACGAGGATGATAACGCGAACGCAATAAAAGCGAGGTTGTATCGTAAGTGTAAAGAAAAAAAAAAAGAACATGATCTTTAATTTTCTGTTGCCTCGACGAGCTTGAAACGTAAAACGAACTGGATGATCGATTTCTTCCGCGATGCACGAGTGTGAACAGTTGAAAAATAGAGTTTCGAAATGAACGAATAAAAAAAACGTATTTTCATCGTATTTTCATAATTTTTCATCGATTGTATCAGAGTTTGAAATGTCGGAGAGTAATAAAAGGTACAGATATTTCACGAGATATCGATTTTTCAATTTTGAATAATTACGGGTGAATAAAATAAATTCATGATTTTTGTAACAACGCATTATTGATTATTGCGGAATGATAAATATCGAGAAATTGTTGGGTCGTTCCAACGACCGATCCAACTATTTCCGAGAATCATTGGCCGAGCAGATGGCTCGTGAATCGCGAAACGTAAATGATAAAAAAAAAAAAAAAAACAAAAAAAAGGTCGCGAAATTTGCGTCGCTAAAAATCAACGAAGATTTTTAACGAAGGAGTGATAATTTTCGTTGCCTCACGATCTAACGCAAACTTCGTTATCTCTTTTATCAAATTTGTTAAATTTGTTTTTTTTTTTTTTTTTCATATTCGAAAAACGTTTGTCGTAAAAAAACGACAGTAATATTTTTTCTTCTCCCTCGGTCCTGTTCGTCCTTGAATTTCAACGGTGCGCTGTGTTTCCACGCTTTTCGAAAAAACGCCACCGTGCGAGTTCGAACACGTTTCGATAAATACGATAAAGGATGGAAAAGAATAATTAAGCGTTGGCCAATCAGCGACGCGTCGAGTGTGCGACCGTGTGTTGGTAAATTTATTCATTTTTTTCTTATTTGATTTTATTTAATTATTATTATTATTTTTTTTTTTTTTTTGCTGATTCGGCCTTGTACATCTGCGATAGAGGCGAGTGTGCGCTCGCGCGCGCGATATACGCGCATGGCACTGCCGGTGACTGAAATTCCGAATTCGTCACCGTAGACGAATAACTTTCACTCTGGTTCGCTCGATATACGAAACCGAGCTTTGGATTCATTGAAATTGCCCGTTTCGTACGGTCGGAGGATATTTTACGAAAAATTAAAAAAAAAAAAAAAAAAAACCGTCGCGCTTGAAATGGACGAAAAGAAAAAAAACGCCGAGGAAAAAAAGGACGATCGTTGAAAGATAAATTCGATTTGATTAAATATTTGATTGGGTTATAGCAGGCTTAATTACGCAGAGAAATAATGTTAAAAATGATTCATAATATTAATAATAATAATAATGATGAAGATGATGATAATAATGAGTATAATAATAATAATAATAATACGAAGCATAAATACAGTTACAGGATCAAAGATTTTCAATTTTTCATTTCTCTATTTTAACCCCCATTTAAACCCCATTTTAACCCCAAAAAAAGCAAAGACTTCGTTCATCAATTCGAAGATTAATTATCTAATGAAAACTATGAAAAATCGTGACGACCATCAAAGCTGATTAAAAACGATAAAAAAACGTTTTCTAATCCGAGATCGGAGGATGAAAAATTCGTAATAATCGGACGAAAAAAAAAAAAAAAAAAGCGAATCAACGACCCACCGAGCTAATCGACGAAAAACGTACGAAAAATGTCAATCAATTAACAAATTACTGAGAAACACAGAGCGAGAGCGGAAAAATAAATATAATGAAAGAAAAAAAAAAGAAGAAGAAGAAGAAGAGGATCACCAGAGAAGCTCCACCGGGATAATTGAAGAGGAAGAGCGGAAGGGAGAGTGTAAAGTTGAAGAAGAAGAGAGGCCAGTTTCTCATCCCTTCCCCCACCCCCCGCTATCGCCGGTTTTGCTCCTTTCTCTCTTGCTATTCGTCACGGAACGGAGGGAGTTTGAACGCAAAGAGAAAAGTGGAGGACGGCTAGTGGAAAGAGGAAGAGACAGAGGGAAAGAGACAAAGAGAGAGGGAAGAGTGAAAACAGTAGCGGGACAGGGAGTAAGAGACGCGATATCGGACGAGGAGAGCGTATACGAGGACGGAGGTAAATCACTCTGAGAAGGGAGAATCCCTAAAATATTCATAGTCTCGTGGGTCCGTTCCCAGGTGCGGTGCGTACGTGTCTGGGTTGTTTCTGTCGGAGGGCACGATCCAGACAACGAAGAGCCCTCGTCTCGGCGTCTCCGTTCGTTTCCTCCCCCTTCCCCCTTCCCCTTGTGCTATTGCAGCGAGAACGCCGAGGAAAAAACGACAAACTTGAACGATGATAACTACCGGATCGATGATAACGCGCTATGAACCGATGAAAAAAGGCGATAGAAACGAAAAAAAAAAAAAGGGAAAAAAAAGGAAAAAAAAAAAAAAAAAAAAAAAAAAAAAAAAAAAAAAAAAAAAAAAAAAAAAAAGGCACGGGCTAAACTCGCTTTTTTCCATCGCACGCGATCGGTCATCTTTCCTGGTGTTCGTAAAAACAGGTCGGGTGTACTCATCCCGAATCGACGAAACGAAAGTACAATTTTTTAAATTTATTTTTGGTTTTTTTTTAAAATGTTTTTTATGTTTTTTTTTTTTATTGAGTTGTTTAGAGATAATTATTTTTTGCCGTTTCGTTAGTAATTAACGAATTCAGTTGAGCCTAGTTTCGAGCCATCGATGAAGAAGTTTTCATGAGTTGAAAAAAAAAATAAAATAAAACGATCACCCGGTATATCGAGGGAATGCAACGAGGAGGCATTTGACACTAAGACGGGGCGATTGTCGCGCCGGGAACGGATACGATGAAGATGGCTAATGAACGTGTTAGTAGATGCGAAATTCTTGCCGAGATGTCGGTACAGTCGAAACTCGATTCCTTCGAAACGGATGGATGGCACACCGGATATAATACGATGGAATTATTTCCGGTTCGGATTAGTTCGGGAAATTATAAATTTTGATAGAATAATGATACATGAAATATTATTGCGTTAAAACGCTTGAATAAAGTTTAGTAACGAAATCAAAATGACGAATATCGAATTGTTCATTGATTGCCTGTATTCATTTCGCTCAGTCGATAAATAAAAATTCTATTAATTAGTAATTAAATAAAAAAATAAATATACCTTTTATTTAATCACTAATTAAATAAATAAAAATTAAATACAAAATAAATATATTCAAGATATTAATATATTTTATTAATAAATAAATTAGTCAAATATATTAATATCTTGAACGCTTGAAAATTTCATCGAAATCGGTCCAGCCGTTTCGTAGTCCATAAGGAGGACACATACACACGAATTATTTTTTATACATACAGAAGACGAAGAAGAAGATACAAAGTAAATATATAAGATTCTTTCTATCTCGTCAACGAAATAATTATTTGTCCTTCAATTTTTTTATTCGATATTTTTTTGTTTTTTTTTTTTTTTTTTCAATATTTGATCAAACTATTATTTCGAGAGTACTTATGTGAGTGGACGTTTCTGGCAAACCGAGATATAAAACAAGACGTGCCAATATTTTCCTCAGCTATTCCGCATGTTATGAATAACGCGCAAGTATTCGAATATAAATATTGAAAAATTTTATTTAACTTTTATTTACTAAATATCCATATACGTTCGCGTAAAAAGATTGGAACGTCGTAATATGTGCTGGTCTGAGGGTTATGGGGGTCCCTGACCTACGTTACTTTTTCCGCATTGGCTATCCGGCCGAAGAACCCTCGAGAGCTCGCGAGTTCTGCGTACCGTTGAGAGCCTTCGCTACCGCGTTACCCGTGCTATGAAAAAACGATGAATTATCAATTTTCGCTTCGGACGTACGAAAAAAAAAAAAATAAATAAATAAATAAATAAAAACAATTGATAAACCAGGAGAACGAAAAAAATAAATATACAAATAAAATACGAATGAATATAAAAATAAATAATTAATAAAGAACGTGGGGGAAAAAAAACAAATAGTGTAATAATAAATAATAAGAGACAAGAAAAAAAAAACAGGGAGGAGAAAATGAGCGAGAAAAGGAAAAGCAATCGATAACGCGAGGTGGGCGGATGCGGGAAATATCGTGACCTTGCGCACCCTCCCGCGCGCGGCTCTCCGCACAGTCTCGTAATTATCTCGCGCATAATGCGCGTGCGTATATATATATGCGTATTTCGAGCGCACCCTCGCGGGTACTTCGAGCGTCGGGACTCGTCGTCGACGACGCGTCGTTTATCGCGAACGCTTTTATCAACTATTGTTCAACGTTGCAATCTTTTGCGCACTGATGACGTTAAGAACAACAAAAAAAAAATGACAAAGTATTAACTACAAAAACAACGACGGCTATAATATTGATAACAATAACAAGGAACAATAATTCCGATGACTGATTATTAAATTGTAAATAAATAATAATTTTAATCGTCGTAATAAAGTTTTCACATGAGTCAGTAACGTTCATTGAAAAGATAACGAGCGATGAGAAAATTGGTTTCGAAAAATTGTGAGGGTATGTCGATATTGAACGCGCGACGAACGCGCATCCGTCCACTTCGAAATTTCGAAACGACTATTCTCTCGAACGGCTGAACGGATCGGTACGAAATTTGTTGTGAGCATTCAGGACGATGGCATCGAAGATCCCCCGGTCACGATTTTCGATTACAACGTTTCATTTTTGAGAAATCCAAACATTTCGTTCAAATTCATTATATCCGATAAATTTCCTTCTCCGTTCCCACTTCGAAATTTTGAAACGACTGTTCTCTGAAACGGCTGAACGAATCGATACGAAATTTGTTGTGTACATTCAGGACGATGGCACCAAGGTACCCCCAGTCGCCAATTTCGCTAAAAACGTTTCATTATTAAGTAATCGCGATTTTAAACGTTCCGACTGTCTCTCTCGCGCTCGTCCGTCGCGTGGTTATGTTCGTCATGCCCTTAAGATAGACGAAGGTAAGTGGAGGAGTTTTCAGTAGGAGCGGACGAGAGGCGGGGAGGGGGAGGGAGAATTGCGAACACGCGAGATACGTCGAGAGTATTGTTCTCGCGCGGACATTTTTACAGACGAGTTTTATGGGCTATGCATTATTCGTGACGGATATGAAAAATTCAGCGACGTAACTGATAATCAAGTTCGTGATATTAATACCATAGGAAATGAGGAGACGGGAGTTCGGGCGTTTTGTTTGTAATTCTCTTCGATGATGCATATAACGCGTGCCCGGGTAGACTCGTCGGACCAGGATAAAGGAGACCGAGTGAAAGGCAACAATGTGAAGGCTCGTCAAGCGTCTTTTGTACGGAGTATATTATACGGCTGTATTTATTTCAACGTATGGAGCAATATATAAGTATATACCATTGCGGCCTCGAATCTGCAATTTCCAAGAATTGCCTCGACGATTTGTTAACATTTTCGAAAAGTTTTCTCGAACGATCGGGATGAAGTAACGTTGAAAAAAATGGAACAAATGAAAGAGGGAGGAGGCACGGAGAGGGGGGGGGGTTGAGGTGAGAAATAACGATGAGTTTGATCGAAGGGTGAATTTAAATCTTCCATGCGTACAAACGCGCGAATAAATAAATAAAAAAATAAATTTAAAAAAAAGAACGAAGATCGAAGAGAGATATCCGTAACTGCAAGAGCTAAGAATCGTCCACCGGACGACAAGGACGTTGACTAAACGAGCGAATTATGCAGACTATAATTGCCACTCGTATATATATATAACGCTCCTCACGTCGCGTGAGAAAGTTCCTTCGGGAGGAAAATCAGAGAGGGACGAAGAGAAAATCGCGAGAAAAAAGTAAATTACACAAAAAACAGGACTGGAGAGATGCACGTGGGAAGTGAGTTGGAAAAAAAGAGATTCAGAAGAAACGAACATTCGTTCGTATCCGCTTAATGGGATTTTTGAATATATTATTCGTAAAACATATTTTTTTGATTTTCATTCTTTGGGCTTTTTTTATGATCTGATTTCGCGAGAAAAAAAAAACAATGTTTTTTTATTTTTAGATTTACTTTGGTATTCTTGGGCTGAATTTTTTTTTGAAATTTTTTTTTAGAAGCGTTTATTAATAAACATTGGTTGAGAAATATTATTAAGTACATTCGCTGAAAAATACGCGGGAGAAATATGGATATATATTTTTTGAAATTCGTGTTTAAGATGATTTTTCTTTGCGAACTTTAAAAAAAGTTTTTTTGTTTGTTTAATATATCGTTGTGTAATGTGCAATAAAAATACGTGAAAAGGATACGAATAAAAATGCTTGAAAAGTGTCTATTTTCTGTTTTTTTTTTTTCACGCTTTGATACGTTTTCAACGGATTAAAAAATAGGAATCTCGAATCCTGTCGTCAGCTGTTCAAAAACAAGTGAACCGAAGAAAAATGCTTACGAAAAAATGTTTCTCGTGATTTTTTAATAATTCTTACGAAAACATTTTCGTTTTAAACATCGACGAATATTTTTTGTACATTCTTCGAAGAGAACGTTTAAAGATAAATTGTCGTGATAAATTGAGAAAAAAAAAAATGAAGAAACGAAAAGTCTTCGTGACGTATTATCGTCGATCGTGAGAGTCAAACGGATCGGCGATTTTGAAGATTGAAACGCGCCGCAAAGTTCGACCGCGTATCAGAAATCGTCGAGGAGAATCGTTGCTGAAGAAGAGAAGGAGGAAGAACGTGCGTTGTATCGAGTCGTTCAATGACTGACGAGAGAAACGAACGTTTCTCGTCGGCGCGTTCCCCGAGAACGCGGAAACTCATCCGAGCGATAGATTCGTACGTGATCGAAGACGGAGCTAACGAGGCTTCGATAAATAACAAAATCCGAGGTGAAAAAGAAAATCGAAGAAGGCGATTATGAGGATTGGTACTCCGGTCCATCTCTCGTAAAAATAATTGAGCGTGATATTATCGATTGTTTGAACGGTGGGGCGGGTATTTTCCCCGCGGTATTTCCAATTACACGCGAAGAGATTATTAGGCGCGCGTGCGCGTCTCTTGTTTTTTTTTTTTTTCCCCCATTATACTCTCCCGGATATATAATTGCTCGTGAATAATCGAATATTTTTCTGGCGGACTTGCGATTTTATTTCGTTTTCGATTGATTGATATATATTTGTCATTTTATCTGGTTCGACAGATCTATTAATTTTCGCCCTCCGAGTGATTAATTATTCCGTCAACGATCCAATGACGATGACATTGAACCTTCGCGGAAAATTTTCTCGTCCGAATTGTTAAAAATTTTTTTCAAATTTATTCATACTTGCAGTACAAATGCACGATGAAGAAAAAAAAAAAAAGATCGTCACAAAAGATCACGGTTTGAATTGAAATAGCGAGGGGAAGGGGGCGAGCGATTTCAAGACGAAAAATTGATGAACGAAAAAAACGAATCGAGCAACTGTAAAAAGAAATATTTAAAAAAAAAACGAGCTGGAGAACTCCATCGATACGTATCGCTGACGCGACCTCACTTTCCAATCGTTCGTTCCCTCTCGACTTTTTTTTTTCTCTCGTGCTTTCCCGAAAAGAGCCACGAGGATTTCAACACTGACGCGATGAGAAAATAACGTCGATGGAAATAACGAAAACACGTAAAATTACAAGTACTCGTCGACGAAATTACAAAAATACATTGATGAAAGGAAAATAAAAAAATAAATAAATAAATAAATAAAAATAAAATCACTCGATTTCGACAGACGCGTTTCTACATAAATCGTCATATTCTCCCTGTATTATTTCGCACGATTCGTGATTATTACTCGACGTGTAAATTTCCTAGGGGGATAATTCGAGTACCAGAGATCGAATAATAATCAAGGGCTTTTGGAGATCGTTGCGTTGAAACTCGACGCAAAAACACGTGACGAGGCGAAAAGAAAAAATTCTGATGTTTCGTGATTATGGAATCGTGCTGGAGGAAAAATTGTGTTTGGGGGGGGGGGTTGCCTCGAGTATTTCTACGGACTGCTTTTAAAAATATCACGATAATAAAGGAGGATTAAATTGGAAAGAGAAAAAAAGGAGAAAGGTATTGGATCGAAGAGGGAAAAGTGACAGCAACGAAGATAAAAAAATAAATATATATATCGATGTATCTAATTGTAAAAAAATAAGCATCCGAAGTTTTGGAAAATATTAATTAATTTTGTCTTTGGTAAAAAACGACAAAACGTATATATAAAAATATAATAATAATAATAAAAAAAGAGTGGAATCCAGAATGAAAGAAATTTTCAGGGCTAGGAGGGAAACGCGAGAGAGAGAGAGGAGAACGAGTAAGAGAGAAAATACGAGGAAGCTTTCACTCGCGAGCTACGAAAAAAAAAGAGACAAAGAAAAAAAAAATTCTATCCAAGTAACTTACGTAAAAGTTATAAATCAATTAAAATTCCTGCGAGGGTGAGCGGATGTGTTTTCCATTTTTTTTCTCTCTCTCTCTCTCTCTCTCTACTTTTTTCCGAGCGTTTTTCTTTCTGCGATATGGCAGGTGCCTTGGGCATGAAATAGTGAAACTGCGGCACTGTTGAAATTCGCGTTTATTGCATGTACCCTGTTAATCGTATTTACATTCGTAATGTATCTCGATTTACGCACTTCTTCCAATTGATTTATTTGAATTAATTTTCTCTAATTATTCACCGGATTTATAGAGTTTCCACTATTTTTTCGAGTTGTGTAATTCCCTACGTTCATCCGCCTTAAATTGTACTCGTGAAAAATATTATTTATTTTTCTTATAATTATTTTAATCGGTAAAAAAAAAAATACAATTTCGATTCATTGTTAATTAGCGAAGTATTTAACAATAAATCGAAATTCTTTTTTTTGTCTGTAAAAATATAAGAAAAATAAATAATATTTTATGTTATTTTTTGTTTCACTGTTTCATTGATTGATTTATTATTTACTGCGTTCAACGATTGTTTCAAATTTCATTTCTTAGGAAAATTAGCGGTTCGGAGTTTCCACCGTTGGAATGCAACGAAACGATTTGTTCTAATTTTCCATTTCTTTTTTTTGTTTCGTTTTATCATTCAGGATAAATATAACATCAAAAGTATTTAAAGATCCTCGTTTGGGGCCTCACAATTCAAAACTGAAAAATAATTGATAAAATATAAAACAAAATGAAGGAAAAAAGAAATAAATGAATAATTTACGTTGGGCTCCAACGACGAAAACTTAACAATGATAATTAATTTGAAATTCCAAATAGCTGTTTCACTAGCGAGATTAAAGAAAAATTCTAGTTACTTTCTAGTGAATTTTCATCGAATCTATTATTCGCCATTTTTGTCAACGAAACCTCTCACCACTGACTTTGAGTTCGATATATTTTCGAATGGACTGTCAATGTCATAATTGCCGAGTACCGACCAAGTGTCAAAATCGACGTAGCTCGCTCTCGCAAAGTTATTATTTTTTTTTTTTTTTAACGTACGAGCGAGGGTTCGATCGATTGGAAAGTCAGGTTACGTCGACGAGTCTCGATTTTCGATCGCTTTCTCACCCAACTTCAAATTAAAAAAAAAAAAAAAGAAAAATCACGAATTCCGGTACGTATCTTCCATCACTCGTTTCTCCGGCTGTACCGTGCTCGATATTACGAAAAAAAAAAAAGCAAGGGAATCGCCGTCCCCTCCCCCTCGCCCAATTGCAACGAGGAGAGAAGAGACGAGAAAAAAAAAAGGAATATACGTTGTAGTTCGTGCCACGAGGAAGTGCAGCCGAGTGAATCGAGGCCGGAGCGAGAATGAAACACGCTCGGACGTGGCGAATCCTATTGGGAATTTAAGAGGACCACAGAACCTCTTCGTCATATTCCATTAAACATCCTTGTTTCTTCTAATTTTCATTTTTTCGGATAGAAAAAAACATTAACGAATAAAAATGAAAAATAAAAAAAAAACAACTATACAAAACCAATAAAACCCATACGGTAAAAATAATAAAGAGAAAAAAAAGCAACCGAAAACAAGGATACAAAAAAAGAATAAAAATTAGAAAAAAGAATATCCTTCTTTGTTCTAATTTTTATATTTTTTTCTATCTCTATTTTTCTTTGCTTTTTTTCTTTTTCTTATTTTTTATTCTATCGTTTCTCGTGTTCTTTTATAATTTTTGTTTAATTAAATTTTTTTATGTTTCTTTTTTTTTTACACGTCACGCTCGATCATCGATCGCTGTCACGATCGTCGTTCACGAGGGAGTCCGGAGCGGAGATGACGCGCTCCAAAAAAAAAAAAAAAAAAAAAAAAAAAAA
>JAPYZI010006418.1:0-10253 GCA_030523105.1 Ophioninae sp. A BG-2022a | reverse complement strand
AGGAAAACCGTGCTGGGAGAACGCGATTGGAGGAGGGTTCTTGTGACATGCGCGCTAAATGTTTCCCGTCCCGATTGGCTGCGACGATTATTATCCCCATCGCGAGCTACGCGATCGAAACTTACAATCCCCTCCTCCTTCGATACTGCTAAAGGGAAATCGACATTTTTCCCTACAGAGTTTCAAAATCTCGAAGATTCCGCAACGTTCATGAAAGCTAGTCAGGTTTATTGATACTCGAGCATTGATATTTTTTCGTTTGCCTCGTTCCATACTTCCGTGGCGATGCGAAATAAACATTGATCATTTTTGGCAGTGCGGTGAGAACAACAAAATCATTCGATAGCTTGTGAGAAAATTTGACTTTAGTGGATAACGTGTATTCCTCTTCATTAGGTGCGTATCCGTTTGATCTCTCCGACGTCTGGGGTGAGAAAAAAAACCATCAACTATTGTTTGCGCTTGCTAGATATTTCTTTGAAACAAAATCGATCTTCTCTTCTTTTCGAAATATCAAGCGCTCGTGAAAATTGTTTCGATTAATGAAACTTGCCACGTTTTCGAAAGGGACCGAATAGTGCAAAATAATGTTGTTTCGAATTTTAACGTGTTTATCATTTGTACAGATTTACAATTTTATACACGTAGCCCTAAAAATATTGAATTATAAATTTTGTACAGCTACCGGAATACTCGCAAAATTAAAAACGTGTCAAAATTTTGCAAACGATTATTCACCTATATCAAATTTGCACTAGGAAAAATGAGATCCCGAAAGACTCGCGCTGGCACGCACGAATTTCAGAAAAATTAATTTTATTAGCGCTACGATTGTTATTTTTACAAGTCTGAAGCATTGATAATAGATTACGCATCGAACGAAAGATATATTCATTCAATTGGAATTTCATTGTCCCGTCCGGTTTCTCTTCTATGATTTTTTATTCGCTCATTGTTCGAAGCATGTTAGTATAGCCAAACGAAGTCTTCATTATCTGAAAGTATCTTATCGATAGAAAAACCTACCGAATGGAAGAAAAGAAAAAAAAACAATTTTAAGCGAATAATCTCGGGTACTTACGGTTCCAAAAGTTAATATCGTAAGTTCTATCACTCGGCCAGCTGTGAGTCTGCGCGGATAATGCGCGACAGTGATGAACATAATGATGGCCAAGCTTGATTTCCCTGGCAGTCTGTACCATTCGGTCATATAAGCAGCAGTACCAACAGCCTCGCACTACCATCGACGAAAAAACAGTTGCCAAATTGTCAAATAAAATCCTCAGTTAATCTTCTATAAGAAATTCTACATAGCAAAGAATTACGAAGCGGAGTGTGAAATGGCTTTAAAAGAAAATCTTTATTCACCTTTTCTTTCAGAAGCTCACCGATTCGACAATAAATAAATATATTCCAAGACAAAGAGACGAGTAAAGCTGAGAACGATATCGATGACGCCATAGCCGTATTTTTCCGCTCCTACGATAAACATTTTTCCAAACGTTTGGTACGCGTTCAATTTAATCATGTTTCATCCAGATATCTGTTAAATTTCAAACTTAAAGTAAAAATAAATATGTGGGATTTGAATACCGGAATAAAAAAATAATAATTATTAAAATATCGGAGCAAAAAAGGTGCGATTGGATGTTGGTTTGGGATTTATGAAATCGACATGTTTCTAAATTTTCGATATTCGTTAGATTTTATTCGGTGTAATTGTTATTAATATTATTATTCTTATTTTTTCTTGTGAATAATATTTCGTAGGCTTCAATAATTCGTTGAACACTTTTCACGATACGATTTTTTCTGTATTACTGACGCAATGTAAATAAAATCATTTACGAGAATCAAAACACGCGTCGGTTAAAGAAATTGAATAAGTTAATTGAAAATCATTGATATCGATTTTATGTTTTTAATCCCTCAAAATAAAAAAATAACACCTTTTGTTTAACTGAAAATACATTTTGTTAAAAGTGGTGTTAAAACTTTTTTCGAGCAGTGTATATCGATTCGAACGCAACATTTTTCAGTCGTTGAATGTGCAGGGCTTCGGTATTTTTTAAATATATAAAAACTACTTGAACAGAAACGTCAAAGGTTTGTTTATAACGGAAAGAGTGCTTGTGGATAAATTTTGATTTCGAGACACGCGGGAACTTTAGTTTCTTTTAAGGTGTAAAATTGTGATGAAACGCCTCGTCATTATTTTTGGTAAATTCAAGTTTGACTATATTTGGAGTTGAAGATAATGGCAAAAACGAAGGGAGCGCTTTTTACCGTAACGAGAATGTACGCGATCATACATAACATCATCGTCGCCTGTACGACCTCTGAGAAACACAGCTCTTGTAGAGTATCGTCGATCTTCTTCGCAAATCTGGGAGAAACGATAGGTAGAAATTTTCCGTCGAAGGTTAATACGCCAAATCGACGAGGCAAAAATGTGCCTAAAATTTCGTGAATCATGAAAAAATGACAGCGAAGCAATACTCGACAGTTTGCCAATTTTCGGTGAACTCGATATTTCAACCATTTCGATCTTTCAAAACTTTTAATATGTAAAATACATAAGTACCAAAGAGTATCATTGCAGTCCGACGTACTTCTTGCTGGACGGATTTCCTTAGCTAAAATTTAACACGGGACAAAATTATACGGTTTTACAAAAAACGCCAATCTTACTTTCTTCGATACGTTTCGTGAAAATCGTTTTCGAATAAAATTACAATTGGTATAATCGTAAATTTCTCTGTATTGCGAATCACCTCCTTATCAACAATTTCTTTTCTCAATAATCTTAATAAATATACCGATGACCGTGAAGAGTAAATATTTATGCAATTTTAGTATCGTCATCAGTCCTTGCTCTTTAACAAACGAAAATTACCAAAAAACGCGTGTGTTTAAAAAATCCTCGATACGAAAAATAAAGTTAACAACAAAATGTATCGAAAAACTTTCGCGTTAGTTCTTTACGATAAAAACACGAAGAATCAAAAGTTTCAAAGATTAGAAAAAACGTGATATTCGAGGCTAAAAAAAATTGTATTTTCGTTTGGAAACTCTGTAACACGCGTGTTGTTTCATGAACCGTGAATAAGTCGCGTGCGTTACGCAGCGAAGAAGAAGACGTTGAAAAAAAAGAAAAAAAAAAAAAAAAAAACACACACACACGGTTGTCTCTCCAGAAACGGACAATAAAACACACTCGCTCGCGACAAATTTCGTAAGAATCGTTTTTGAAAAATAGTACGACGCTTTATCGTTAACGAAACGAAACCCGAATAATGAGGATGATGAGAATGGACTCTTAAGCTACAGGTAAATCGAAAAAGTATTGTTTTTACCTGAGCGCTCTTACGTGGGATCGAATGATGAACGCGAATTCTTTTCGGAAAAGTTCATCGTCGAGGCGATCGTCGGTTTCTTTATCGATGAGATTGGCGAGTCTCGACATAACGATTTGTATTTGTCCACAATCGTGACAAACGAGGGTAGCCGTTAAATTGCAAATAGACGCGATAGTGGTCGAGACGCACAATATGGAGATGCAAGTCGTAAACATAACGATCTCGTAATTGTGACCAGCGTCGATATCCAAGTAAATGTCGATTCCGGGTAGAAAAGTGGGTCTGATGGTTTGATTGAACTCGTCGCGTTTTTTCGGTACTACGAACGGCAAAAAATTGTAAAATATGCTACCGCTGTACAAACAGGTAACGCATATTATCGTAAGACGTCGCCCGACCCGCAAATGTTTCAGCATTATTTCGCGATCTTGGTCGTTCCGGATTCCCCTCCAATCGGTCATCATATGATCGACGCAAATCTTGATGTCGCGATGCCGATTAATGAGAATGAGATTTTTAACGACGCTCGAAGCTCGAAAGATAATAGGCGCGAGTAACGTGATTACTTGACTGAGAGTGTTATCACGGACGAACAGAATCGAGATTACCGGTATAACGTGTATCGTTATTATCACCGAAGGAAATATCCTGTGATATCTCGAGATTATTTTTTGCCGATGCGTCGAGTCCGATACCACGTCCGGCCATATTCCCAGAGCGGTTAGGAACCATCTGGTGTATTGCATCGAATACTTTACATCAGCTTCGTAATTATCGTTCACCGGTTTGTCCACCGATCGTTCCTCCGCGTCGCTTTTACCGGACATTGCACGTGCGCTCGACGTCTTCCGTTCGCGACTGAACGTTCGCGTCTCGGCGTCTCTTTTTTTTCTTCCCCGACGAATTATAGAATTCTTCGAAGGGAATTACGGATTATAATTCCTCCGGGTTTATCCGCGCATGTCTGTAACGTTTGGGTATTTTTTTCCGTTTCTCATGGCTATGTTGGGTGGGAGGTTCCGTCGGAGCGATCCGTTCCACCTCGAAGAGGCGTCGTCGCGAAAAGCTTCGAATAAAAAAAAAAAAAAAAAAAAACTAAACGTTTCGCGAGTTCGCCAGTGCTCACGGATTTTAGCGCTTAGTTTTTTTTACCCCCTCAACCGCGCTTTTCGCTTTCCCCTTCTCCTACGACGCGCCGTCGTTTTTCGTTAAAAAAGCTTTACCGTCCGATGTACGCCGCGCAGGGCACAGGCCTGCGCACTGGACGCTTCGGTATACTCGGACACGGCGAAACGACGAGTGAACTCGTCGAGTCACCTCGCGGTACAAACGTCAAGAATTGGACGAAAATTGTCTATAGAATCCGATGGAATCATACTTCAATACTTATTTGCGCGCTCCGTTGAGATTTTTTGTTCTTCATGATTTTGTGAATAAAATTCGGTGATCGATAGACGTGCTCATCCATGGATATGAAAAATCATTCGGTGAGTTCGCGTTTTTTTTGACGAGTTTTTATTCATCGTTGCTTCGTGCGAAAAACCCAAATATTCATTACCGATCGTTTTGGATTTTCGATTTGTGCAGGAAATTATTTTCGAGTGAAACAATGCTATGCATCGTTCAACTCTCAGTGACGGCGATTATCCGAATCCGCTGAAAAGCGCTTTTCATAATGATAAACCGAAGTGAACGATGAAAAGATTTGTTTTTTTTCTCTTCGAATGGTGAAAACTTTGCCATAGTGCTAATCGACGACAGCTAGCACCAAGAGAGAACTATTTTTTTTTTATGTATTCGAAAATACACAATTCGTAGGTTCTTTCTTATGCTATTGTGTAAACCGAATGAAACAGCCACCCCATGAACCGAAGTGCTGGAAAAATATTTTTTTATCGCAACTTATGAAAAATTGAAGCTTGCAATTGCGTTCGATCCTCTGAAGTGAGTGAAACAACTATAAAAAAAAAAAAGAAATTCAATCTTACGAAGCTCTTTCGTGATTCTTAACTTTCTCGTTGTGGATGGAATAAAAAATTCAGATCCCGATTATCACTCCTGTGAAACACGATTTTCGTATAAGCTTGTCGATATTGGCTGCGAACGTGTGAAAAGTGAAACGTGATTAAATTTAACAAAAGTATGTGCTTCGATTCTTGAAACGCGGATACATACAATTCTAATGATTTTTAAATGAAATAAATACCGTTTCTTCGTTCAGCTGGAACAACATTGGTACAGATAAAAATCCATCAAAAATTGTGTTTCCGTCATTGACGGAGAAAACTCGTCATCCGTGGAGTATCAAAAGTTTTCTTCTGTTCGATGCATTTTTTTGTGTCCAGAGTTTTACGTAAAGCTCACGCGTAAATCGAGCTCCTCTTTTTTCGAAATCGCGACTGGACGGGAAAGCATATTCTAAAACAACGTAATTTGTCATGAGGATAAAATATACGAACGAAGAATGACAAAACGATGAGACAGGCAAGAAAAAATATAGTAAATTTCTTTCGGTATACTTTCTTTGGCAAATAAAATCGTAATAAAAACAAAATAAATTTAAAAAAAAGAAACAATCGAGCCCTCGTTTCAATTATTTTTTGATGATCGCTGGATAAAAGATACGAGATTTGAAAAATTTTCGATATTTTATAATTCGCCGTGGTAATCAATTCATGGAGAAGAATAATCCGTTTTGCAGTTTCAAAAGTTCGACTCGTTGGTCGATAGATTTTTTACGAGCTCGGAGCTTCACGTACCTACGACGAATTTTAGTACCTCCGGTCTTATCACGTATATATGGGAAAAGGGTTGTTCGTTTTTTTTAGAAGAGCGACCGGGCAGACACGTGAACTGTAGAAAAAAACCTACGCGAGACGACAGGAACCTTGGAATTATTAAAGAGCCATAGATTCGAACTTTCGTAAAAGAATCTTTCTTTTATTTCCGTTTACCAGTATCCGGCGTCACCGTCCAAGCGGTCTCTCGAAACAGAAAAAGTTTGGTAATTATAGATAAAAACAGAGGATAAAACGAAAGTTCTCCGGTGCACGATAGACATCGATCGTCGATTAAGGTCCACGGTTTAACTATTTTCAAATTTTTCCGTAATTTCTGTAACGTTAGTAAAAAATCCGGAAAATCAATTATTTTCGATTCGTATTCGTTATCGCAAATGGATATTCGTCGATTTTCGTTACGAAAATTTAGGTCTAAAAGTTCCAACGCGAACTTCGAACGAATGTCGAAAACTTTCTGATTATTGTCTTCCTATAATCAAATAACGCAAAGTGCTTTCAAATATCCTCGGTACGAGTAATGAATTTTGAATTACCGTTGCGTACCCCTGTAATTGAGAAGTCCCTACCGATCGCCGCTTCTGTATCGCATTTGCACTAGGAAAAATGTAAACCCGAAGGTTCCACGCTGGTAAGCACAATTTTCTGAAAAATTAATTATATTAGCACTATGATTGTTGTTTTTACAAATGTGAAACACTCCTGATAGATCGAACGCGTAAAATGCAAGAAAATAATCATTTAATCAGTATTGAATTTTCCCATCCGGTTTCTCGTTAACCATTTTTTATTCGCTCATTGTTCGAAGCATGTTGGCATAGCCGAACGACGTCTTCATTATCTGTAAATAGCTTATCGATAAAAAAAAGCTACGAAAGGAAACGATATAAATAATACGCAATGTTCGTGTACTTACCGATCCAAAAGTTAATATTGTAAGTTCTAACACTCGGCCAGCGGTGAGTTTTCGCGGATAATGAGCGACGGTGATGAACATAACGAGAGCGAGGCTTGATTTCCCTGGCAGTCTGTACCATTTCGTCATATAAGCCGCAGTGCCCACAGCCTCGCACTGGAATCGATGAACAAAACAGTTACCAAATTTGCAAACGGCTATCTCCGTTAAATCTTTGTTCAGATCTTACGTAGCATCGAATTATATATCGGAGTGTGCGACGACTATTCGAAAAAAATCTCTATTCACCTTCTCTTTTAGAAGCTCACCGATTCGACAATAAATAAATGTATTGAATGAATTAGAGACGAGTAACGTTGCGAACGACACCGTCGACGCCATAGACGTATTTTCCCGATCCTACAATAAACAATTTTCTAAACGTTGAATAGTCATTGAATTCAATCGTGGTCCATCGAGCCTTCCGTTAAATGTTGAATTGAAAAATAATATTGTCCATAGAGCGAAGAACAAGCAATTTTTGAACAGACGGGATTTTCAGTTTCTTCGGAATATTCGTTCGATTTTAAAAAACTTCGTACGATTAAGTATATATCGATTAAATTGTGAAACCGGTAGAATTCTGTCCAAATCACTTTTTACCTGTGTCGGACTCGTTTCGATTGGAAGGTTCAAAATTCTCGTAAATAGTCGGAAATTGAAATTTTACCATTGGATGCTTAGAGTTAAAGGTCAAAATGGAGGGAAGACCAACTTTCTCGTCTTCGTTATCGATAAACTTACGATATGGATATTTGTTTGCGCTTTTTACCGTAACGAGAATGTATGAGATAATACATAACATCATCGTCGCCTGTACCACCTCTAAGAAACACAGCTCCTGTAGAGTATCGTCGATCTTCTTCGCAAATCTGGGAGAAACGATAGGTAGAAATTTTCCGTCGAAGGTTAGTACGCCAAACGACGAGGCAAAAATGGGCCTTAAATTTCGTGAACTATGAAAAAATGACAGCGAAGCAATACTCGACAGCTTCCCCATTTTCGGTAACTCGATATTTCGATCTTTTCGATCTTTCAAAACTTTTCATATGTAAAATACATAAACACGGACGAGTGTCGTTGCAGTTCGACGTAATTTTTGCTGGATGGATTTCGTTAGCTAAGAGTTAACGAGGGACAAAATTATACCGTTTTAAAAAAATGCCATTCTCACTTTCTTCGATACATTTCGTGACATTGTTTCCCAATAAAATTACAATTAGGATTATCGTAAATATCTCTATATTGCGCGTAATCTCCGTATCAACAATTTATCTTCTCATTAGAGAATTAATTATTAAACAATGTTAACGAATATACCGATCCTCTTGAAGTACAAATATTTATACAATTGCAGTATTATTATCCAGTTTGATTCGTTTGTAAAAATCAATGCTGAAATAATACACGCGGCAAATTGTTCAATACGGAAACTTCAGAACCTATCCTCGAATTTTCGCGTTAGTTTCTTTGCCGTTTAATTATTCGAACGTGTTCAAAGCGGGGAAAACAATTGATTTTTTCACTGGACGTTCCGGAATACGAGGAATATATTAGAAATCGTATTAAAAAATCGAGTGCGTCTCGCAGCGAACGGGAAAACGTTGAAAAAAGCGGAAGTCTCTCCAGCAAGCGAAAATAAAAAAATAATTACTTTTCGTAAGAATTCGTCAGAAAAAATTGTTCGACGTATCTTTAAGAATATAAACCCCAGCTAATGAGCATGATGAGAAACGATTCGTTCACCAGAGGTGTATAGAAAAAGTATAATTTTTTACTTAAGTGCTCTGACGTGTGAGCGAATGATGAACGAGAACTGATTCCGGAAATTGGTATTATCGGTATCATCGTCACCGATGAGGTCCGCTAGTCTGGACATAACGATTTGTATTTGGCCGCAAGCGTGGCAAACGAGTACAGCAGCGAGACTGCCTATCGCGATCATATTCGTGGAACCCCAAAAAATGGCGATGCAACTCGTTAAAATGACGATCTCGTAATTACGACCGGCATTTAGGTCGACGTAAATATCGATGCCGGGTAGAATGATGGGTCTGACGGTCTCATTGAACTCATCGAGCTTTTTCGGTAGTACGAACGGCAAGGAATTGTAGAATATGATACCACTGTAGAGACAGGACATAGATATTATCGTGAGACGTCGTCCGACCCGCAAATGTTTCAGCATTATTTCGCGATGTTGATCGTTTTCGAGTCCTTTCCAATCGGTGACCATGTGCTCGACGCATGCCTTGATGTCTTCAAGTCGGACAATCAGGAGGAGGTTTTTGATGACGCTTGACGTTCGAAAGATTATTGGCGTGAGTGTCCTGATGGTTTGATTCAGAGTGCATTCGCGTACGAACAATATTGACACGATCGGTATAACGTGTATCGCCATGTAAAGCGGAACAAACAGTCTCAGGTATTTCCCGACGAGTTTTTCGAGCCTTGTCGAATCCGATACCAAGCTCGGCCACATTCCCAAAAGCGTCATCAACCATCGAGTGTATCGCATCGATTGCTTTACATCCGCTTCGTAATTTTCGTTTACCGGTTTATCCACCGATCGTTCCTCCGCGTCGCTTTTACCGGACATTGCACGTGCACTCGACGTCTTCCGATCACGACTGAACAACAGCCTCGCCGGGTCTTTTTTTCTCCCCCGACGAATCGTAGATTCTTCGAAGCGAATTATAGTTTTTAATTCGTTCGGGTCGTTCCGCGCATGTCTCTTGCGTTTGGCTATCTTTTTCCGTGCCTCCTGGTGACGTCGGGTGGGAGGTTCCGGTGAAGCTATCCGTTCTACCTCGAAGAGGCAAAACTTTCGAAGAAAAAAGGAGCAAGAACTAAACGTTTCGTGAGTTCGCGGTGCTCACAGATTTCCATACTTAGTTTCTTTACTCCCTGAACGTCTCTCCGTTTTCCCCTTCTCCTCAGACGCGCCGTCGTCTTTCGTTTCAAAACTATTACAGCCGGATGTACGCCGCGCAGGGA
The DNA here is from genome assembly GCA_030523105.1 of Ophioninae sp. A BG-2022a. NCBI lineage: Eukaryota > Metazoa > Arthropoda > Insecta > Hymenoptera > Ichneumonidae > Ophioninae sp. A BG-2022a. The sequence continues at coordinate 144 of JAPYZI010006418.1, read as the reverse complement.
ACAGGGCTGCGCAGTGGACGCTTTTGTATAACCGGACACAGCGGGGCGACGAGTCGACTCGTCGGTGCAGCCCGAGGTACGAAAATCAAGAATTTCGAAAAATAGTCGTTACGATTCGATGGAATTATACTTCAACGCTAATTT
>JAPYZI010006409.1:0-12823 GCA_030523105.1 Ophioninae sp. A BG-2022a | reverse complement strand
GGGAGGTCGAAAAAATTTTTTTTTCGTTTTTTAAGCCTTTAAAGCGTATATTCGATCGGAAATTTTCCGCTGATTACGAATATGCCCGAGTTTTTGCCGTAAGTACGAAATTGGAGTGGGAAAATGCAAAGAACCCCGCTGAACGGGTGCGCTCGATCGGTAGCCTTACGAATCTACACACGCTTGTACGAATCGACTCAGAATTTAAGCCCCAACCGCCCATTCAACGGATGACGTTCCATCGCGGGACACCCGGTATATCCGATAAAGTCGGTCCTTTAAATCGAAAGGATCGTTTCAACATTTCCGTGTCCTCGACGCTCTTATTTCGGAAGATAAACGGACGCACGCGAGTACTCGATTGTAAGTCGGAATCCAGATGGGTCGGACTCGCCTCCCACGGCGGAGACACGCACGAAAACCGCAAAGACTCTTTCCAGGTCGTCCGGACGTCGCGGCCCGCACGGACCCTCGTACCGTCACCCGTACAATTCTCTTCCGTTTTGACGAGAAGAACGAGCAACGAGAGGAGCGAAAAAAATTACCGTGAGAAAAAAATATCGATACCGAGCGCAAACGCGGCAAATCGACGATGCAATTGAAATTGATGCCTATTTAATTTCCAGCGTCGGAAAGAAGTTTAACTCGACGCGACTAAAGTTTACTCGCGCGGCCATGAGAATTTCTTGGCCGTACGGCCACGCATGGTCCTCCGCCTCCTCCTCCTCCTCAGCCCCGAACAAAGGGGGAAAAACAACGGAAAAAAATCTACGGCCTTTTTCCGAAAGTGCGCGGATCCTCGCGGCTAACCGTGCCACCAGATTTCTCAACGTCCGACGGATCGAGTTTTCCGCTTTCCCGCGAATGCTTTTCCTCGCCTCTGCTATCCAAGAAAGAGATTCTTTTTTTCTCCCTTTAAACGCTCGGGCTCTCGAGCTCCGGCGGAAACAGGGGCTGAGGGGACGGGGGTTATAAAAAAGGCGCAAAGCTCAAAACTCGAGAAACGAGAAGATGGACGGAGGGAGGGGCAGAGAGAGAGAGAGAGAGAAAAGCGAAAAGAGAGAAAGAGAGACGAGGCAAAAACGCAGTTCTTCCTGATATCGAACGCTGTTTCTAGACCAATTAGGATAATGGTTTCACCCTTAGATCCGAGAAACGCTCGAGCGCTCTGGAAAAACGAAGGGATAAAAAAAGTGGACGAGGAGGATGAAAGGTGGCGGGGGACGGGGGGCGAACGCGAAGCGATTCATCCCCCCCGATCAAAGAAAAAACGCAAGCTCGAAGAGCGAGAGGGAGAAGCCAAAGTATCCGGTGTATCTGGTGTCTCATCCGTGATATTCCGCTTTTTCGAATTCCCCTTCTCGTTTCTCCTATTATCTTTGCCCTCGAGACTTTCCGACACCGCCGGAAATTCTTTCAAAATCATCCTCGAGCCCGGCTCGTCCTCCGCGACGAATCGATCAGCCGAATCCACCGCCGATCGATCGCGATCCGGACTCGTCTTTACGTTTTTTCGCATCTCGGTTATTCGCTTTTTTTCAAGGACTTACTTTTGCACCGGTTCCTGGAGGAATCGGCGCATCGATTGTTCTTATCCGACTCGTGGAGGAACATTTTTCGAAATTGTTCGTCACTGACGTTCGAGTCTCAATATTTTTATAAAAGATCGCGAAGCGCGTTCAACGGTTCCTCTTCGAAGAACGAGGGATCGGTCTCCGATGGATGACGTCGTCGACCCGTTTTGTTTCGTTTTGTTTCGTTTTGTTTTTTTTTCCACCCGAAAGAAGCGACTTCCGGCGTTCGGAACTCGGAGTCGAAACGCTTTTGTCCGCGGAGGCGCGGAGGCGCGACGGAAGGTGGAGAACGAGGATGCCGAAGAGCGCATCCATACGCGGATAATAATAGGTAGAAAGGGGGACTCGAGTAGCGCGCGACGTCCACGGGCATTACGGTTTCCTCTTTCGTTTTGTCGCCCGGCGGAGTCGGCGGGGCCGGAAAACGAGTCGCGCCACCTGTCCCGCGTAGTCCTCCCGCTGCATTATTCCTTCCTACCGCTGAGAACCGCACTCGAGATCGTCCCGTTGCGTTCGGAAAACGCCGGAGCAACTTTTTACTCTCGATTTTCGTACACGCCGCGTTCGTCTCGGTCACTACCCATTAATTTTCGCTTTTTATCTCCGTCGTTCGCGTTCGCGCGGATCGTTCGAACCCGAACGAACGAACGATACGAACGAACGAGGTCGAGGACGAATCGTCGAGGATCGAACCAACGGAAAACCGGAGAAACCGGTTATCCCGACGAGGCCTCGGAAGACGCATCCGCGGTTCGAGGGCTCTTCTCGCAAAAATACGAAGGCTCCCTCGTCACCGGGAATGGAAAAGTTGCGAGACGGAAATTCGATTCGCGACGCCCTGGAATAAAAGGGGAAAGGTTCGCGGGCCGGACGCGGCTCTTGGCGAAACTTTCCGCGATCGAGTTCCCGAGATCCCACCGCGACGGGGATACGAAAATTAATCCGATATACCTATGGAAAGGAGATCGCGACGAATAGACAAAGCGAGAGCCGGTGACTAGTTTTTCGGAAATAAGAGAACGACGGAGAGGGAAGGAACGAAACGACACTTCCGTCTCAACTTTCCGGTCCTCGGTTGATTCGACGCGAGAGCTCGAAACTCGAGGCTTTTTTTTATCGAATCGTGCATCGTCGCCTCTCGTAAGAACGTTTCTCCAAATTCGGAGAATCAAGCGAGCCGGGAAACGGACGAAACGTCGATTCGTCGCTTCGAGTCTCGCCCGGAGTTGAATAAAAACTCGTAAAAGGATATAATTGCTATCAGGGCGGTGAAAGAAAACAGAGAGAAAAAGAAATACGATTTCCGTCGTCCGGTCTCTCTCACTCTCGCTGTTCTCGAACCTTTTTCGTTCTCCGATATTTTCGCTCTCGCTTCTCGTCTCCGCGTCGAGGAATTTCGCTCGTGACGCGACTAATCGTTGAAATAGGTGCAAATATTTATTCCCGCGCGCTCCCACAGCTGTCAGGTGCAAGACGCGCGTATCCCAGCGAGAGGCAACCTTTTCATCGAATCTCCGCAGACGCGCGCTACACTTTTTCACCGACAAAGCGCTTTCGCTGGCTTTCCGCGGGCGCGACGTCCGCCCGGCACCTACCGAACCGATCGAAAAAACGTTTCAAACCCCCCCCCCCGTCGCCCGCTCTTTCCGCGCCCCGAGCGTAACGGTGCGCCTCGATCGCACCGCCCCTGCCGCGGCGAATCGTCTCGCGCAATCGCTCCGCTCCGCGATAGACTCGTGGCGATCGTTGCTTCCGTCCTCGGGCCAAAAGCGTTGTCGCTTTCCGCTTCGTCGCGGCAGGATCGACGACGTTTCAATCGTACTCGCTCGTTTCGGTCCGACCGGCGCGAGCCAACGGCGAGGGAGGACGGAAAAGGGCCAACGAGTGGAACGACGGCTCGTTAATTCTCATCTCGGGCTCTCTCGAGATTCGAAAGTAGCCTTCCCCTTTAACGCGGCCCGGCGCGTCGCGCTCTTCGCGTACGCGCGTTCGATCGCTCGCTCCGCCGGTTTCCACCGAAGGGACCCGAGCGTTTCCGACCCACCTTCGGAGCACGTTGCGACAACGATAATGATGACAACGGAGACGAAGCGATGGAATCGTAAGTACTTTCCATGAACGAGGAGTAGCCGGAAAACGTCGAAAAAACGTCCGTCAGAGACGGAAAACCGAGAGGCGCGGGAGAGCGAGAGAAACGGGCCGCCACCGCCGCCGCCGCCGCCGCCGCCGCCGTCGTCGTCGTCGTCGTCGTAACGGAGGAACGGACCGAGGCTGTGCGATCAATCGTGGGACTTTGGGCTGCAATTTCCATAAATATATCTATAGCTCCTGTAACGACGGGGCGATGATCGGTGCAGTTTTGGATTCGCGAACGGCGCGCGCGTTCCCTTTGTTCAATTTGCGCGAATAGACGCGATTGGCCGAGGTTATCCCCGGGGGAAGGGGATGCTCCGTGGACGGGGGGAGGGGGGGGGGGACGATCCACCGGAAACGAAGGGACGCGGAAACTCGAGCGCGAGCTCGAGGATCCTTCATGAATGTTTCATGAGGCGACGCTCGCGCCATGCACGGACGTGGCTGAGGGGCTGCCAGCTGGGGGATAGATCTCCGCAACGAACGCTGCACTCTGGTTCGGCGGGCTCTCCGTGACACCTCTATTTCCGTTCGGCTACTCGTACACGTCCAATCATACGCGTCACGAGAGAGAGAGAGAGAGAGCCCAGCGGGGCAGAGCGTGTACCGCTTTGTACGCGTTACGAGCCCTGATCGCCCAATCTCCCGCGCCTCTCGTTTCCATCGTGACAAATTCATCCACTCGTCCGCTCTTCGACCCTTGGCTCGCGCGCCACCCACCGTCCCTCGCGATCGCGATCGCGATCCGATGCTCCGCGAGTTTATAAATTACGGAAAAAGACAACCGGCTTTCGACCCGACCCCGACCGTACGAAACTTTTCGGGGTTGCGCGGAGTCTCCTCGCGCTCGATTCAATAAATACGATTCTCGCTTCGTCTTTTCGTACAAAAAAGTGAACGAACGAGCGAGAGAAGAGTCGCCGAAACCGCCGTTCCGTTTCGCTCCCGAAAAACTTTTCGAAGCAAAAATAGTAAACGAAGAATAAAGCGACGAGAGGAATCGACGAGCGAACGCCGGGGTGGCCGGCGGGGAGTCGTTCGTAACGCGCGAGAGGTTAGTCCTATTTACGGCGTTTCCCGTCGGGATCCGAATTAGCCGGGAATGCGAGAACGGAGGTTGGGGGGGGGGGGGGGGGGGGGGGGGGGGGGCGATTCGGAGAGCTCGATCCTTATCGTCTCGGAGTCGCGACCGGCCTCTCGGCAACGGTAACGGTTTCGCGTCCGTCGCGTACACGCTCACCGAGCAACGTCCTCGGGTTTCTACACGACCGGGCACAGATAAGAGGGCGAGGACGTCGTTAGTCTCGAGCTCGCCGGAAGTACGTCGTCGCACGCGAGAGGGCCACCCCTCGACCGGCCAACCCTTCGCCCCCTGGATTAGCCGCGAGTCGCTCGCTCCTCGCCAATTTTAGCTCTACTCGCCCGCTCCTCCTCCTCCTCCCCGACCCCCCTCTTTTCGACGCGGTCGTTTCTTCTTTTCCGTCGCGCAGACCCGACTCGGTATCCGTCACTGCCGTGGCTCCTCGGAGCTCGCTCCTCTTTATCGCCCCGACCTTTGCCCGAACCGCTTCTTCGCGCGCGCTCCTCGGCTCTGCGCGTGTTTCTCTCGCCGTTTCGATTATCCTTTTTTCCTCGTCCCTTCCTCCGTCGTTTTTCTTTCGTTTCGTTTCGTTTATATTTTTTCGAGACCGCTCGCCCCTCGCCGATTCACCATCCCCCGCCGTCCTCGCGACGAACGGTTCTCCGACGAGTCGAAAAAATCTAACAGCGACGCGACGATGAGCGATGACACTCGCACCGATGGTAACGGTAACGGCGCGCGTCGAAGCAACGATAATTAAGGAGCGGTGGGTCGCAGCTTCCGGACAACGATTCATCTTTCAAATTCTCTCGAGCTTTCTCGTTCGAGCGTTGTTTCTCGATCGTTCGGAAGGCTCTCGATCCAACGGTCGTTCGGCGCGAAGAATCGCGCCGGGATCGAATCGAGCGAAGGCGTCGGGTCTCCTCCGCGTTGGAAGCCCTTCGGGGAGGGAGATCGCCCGCTTCGGAGGTTCGATCCGACGGGTGACTCGAGGGCGTTGCGCGGCGGAGGCTCGTCGAAACCCTTTAACCGTCGAGAGAGGCGACGTTGCTCGCCGACCACCGTCGACTCGTTTCACCCTCGGCCGTTAAGGGCTAAACGCGCCCTCGTCGCTGGGGGAACGATTCCGAGTCTGAAAATTCTTTCGGAATCGTCGCGAGCCTCGCGCGATTCTCTTCCATTTCCCGCCTCGCTTCCGCAATGGCTCTGCGAAAAAGAAAACGAGGAGGCGAGACCCCCCAACGACCGCTCGCCCCTCGACGCGCTCTCGACTCGGCCTATAAAAATGTGGAATTCCGTTTAAAGAAAACGCTGTAAGAAATTTCGCGCATTTTTGTACCGCGGTGCTCTCGGCGGAACGAGGATTTTAATTGTTGGCTCGAGGGAGAGAAGCAATTACGGAACGAGGCAACTTTCTCCCGCTCGTCTCCTCGTTCTCGCCTCACCGACCGGGCCGAACCGCCCCCGCGGCTTCTTTCGCCCGTTCTTCTCGCTCTTCCTCCGAACCGTTCCTCGAATACCCACCGCCGAAGAAAATAGTACGTTGCGTCGCGCTTTACTTCCCGTGCGCACCGCCCGGAGATTCAACGAAGAAACAAATCTGTGCGTCGTCGATTCGTCAGTGGTAAAAATCATTCGGCGAGTACGACTCGAACGCGACGCAACGAACGACCTCTGATTCCTCGATCAAACGTTGCAACGAACGTTGCAACGTTTGATCGTGTTCCATTACGGAAGCGAGAAAAAAAACCGGAAATACCAACAACAATAATATCGCACGTTTAAAAACCGTCGGACGGAAGTTGGACGATCCTCGGAGAAGAACAAGGGCGTTGTAGGAAAAGGAGCGTTGAATCTTTCGACGCAAAGTCGGGTTCATCGGTGGTTTCTTTCAATTACGAATAATACCGGAGAGACCGACCGAAACGAATTCGTCGAGGGGGGGGGGGTTGTGTCTCGAGTCGCGACGCGGTCCCGGCGTTGGAGCGATAATTATCGGGCGGGGAGTCCCTTCGATCGTCTCGTCAACGGGGCGATCGATCGGCACGGATTCGTTCGTTCGAAGGCTCGCCGATGGTTCTTCCCGTCGAAAAACTTTCCGAACCGGAAGGAGCCCTTCCAGCCACGCGAGCGAAGAAAACTTTCGCCGTCGACCCTTTCGCCCTTCGAGCCTCGTTCTTCCCCCGGGCGATCCCTCCTTCCTTCCGGCGTAGGCTTCCTCGGAAAATTGTTTCGTACGGTTTCGTCGAGTTCCTCGAGGATGAATCCATCGGGACCCGTCCGTTGCCTCGACGAACCGGCGACCGATCGATCGCTCGGCGATCGTTAAAAGTTGCCGCGGAATCGCCCCGCGGAATCGTAACTGCCACGAGCCGCTCGCTCGCTCGCTCGCTCGCTCGACCCGAATTCGAAAAATCTATCCTTCAAAAAATATATATATCCGCGAAGTGTTCCGATCAATTTGAAAAATCCCCGATCGACGAACAATTGAGCCGATCGAAGAAACGAAACGTAAAGAACGCTGGCTCGTAAAAAAGCCGGCTTAAAAAATAATCCGTTCGGGTGAAAACGCGAAAACTATTCGCGGGTCGAGCCGCACGGGCGGGAAGCGAACGGAATCGAATTCTCGTTTATTCGTATCGAGCGAACCGGATCGCTCGACGCGCGCTCGACGATGATCGTTTATTTATATTTTCCATTTTATCGTTAAGCGCGTCTACGGACCCGATAACGAGCCAAGCCGAACGTCACGGGCGTTACCGATAGCGCGTATCCGCCCTGCCAAATTTACCCGGCTCGTATATATCCCGGCACGCACCCATTAACGCGTTCGATCGCCGCGAGCCGTGAATCGCGGATTATAGCCGCCCCCGTTGTACGCGCGTACGCGTACGCGTACAGGGTGTCCGATCGAGCGGACGAAACCGCGTTTCGTTCGTTCGCTAAAAAAAAAAAAATAAGACTCGAGGTTCTTTCGCCACCTTCGAGTCGTTTCGTTTCGAGTCGCGGAACCCCGGGGTCGCGGATCACCGATCCGAAATGAATTTATAGGTACACGGGAGTCCGGGGCCGGAGAGGGCTCGGAATTTACCTCGACGGATGATTAATTTATCGCGCGGGTCGGCGCGCGTCGCGGAAACACGCGGCTCGAAAACTCGCGTCGTTTCGCTCCCGTCGACTCGCCCGTCTTGTCACAAAATTGGCCGCGTATCGCCAACAATTTTTTATATCGAATCGATGCAAAGGTATGCAAAAATAAACTTATACGCGACGAAACCTTCACGGACGACGCCGTTTACAAATTTTTCGTTTGCCTTTTCGTCGTTGTCGCCGTTGTTTGTTTTCGTCCTCGGTCGTCGGACCGATGATAATTATAACGAAATTAACGTAAGAATGTAACGAGGAAGGCGCGTTCGCGAGAGCCGAGACGAACGAGCGTTACACGGGCCGAGAGTGTCCCGGACGTCTCGAAATTGCGACGTACCTCGTACAGCGCTCGAATCAAAACTCGTCGTTGCGGAGCGATACGCTATATATATATATATATATAGAGAGAGAGAGAGAGAGAGAGAGAGGAGCGTTCGGGGCCTGGGAGCCTCGCGACTAGTCGGTAAGAGCCGCGTGGCTTCTAGACCTTATTACGTATACGGGAGAAACCGAGTACGGGTAGTACGCGCACCGCCTACGTTACAAATTGGATATTACGCTATTAGTTAGCGATTAAATTAGGGGAGCCGAGTGGTCCGCGTTCGTTGCGCGCTGCCTTTCCACGTTAGATACGATCCGATAAACTTGCGAGCTCGCGTCGGTGAAACGACGAGCCGCTCCGCAGCTGTATCTCTCCTCGAGCGCGATTCGCGCGCACCGAGCCCACTCACCGACGAATATCCTCCGACAGTCCCGAGTTCCTCGAACGAGATCGTACGTCCCGCCGAGAACAACCTCCTGCCCCTTTGCTGCTCTTCCGTCGTCCTCGCTCGCTCCTCCCGTCCCCGATCGTACAACCGTTGACGCGCTCGCTCACGTTTTTTCGCAAATTCCGATATCAAGGCCGCGGTAACGTTAAACGGTGAAACGAGGAGATCTCGGTTCGCGCGGAGAGCTCTCGTCCGAGTCGCGTTATCTTCGGCGCGTCCTCGATGCGACGTCTCGTCGGACCGTCGAGCGCGCGATCGTTGAGCAAACGCGATTCGAAAAACGAAACGACGCTCGACGAGCGATCGCGGCGGCGCGGCGCGCGGTATCGCTGACGGGCGTACGCCCGAGAGGTGACCGTGGCACGCGTCGCCGAAACGACGCGCGCCGGAGTCACGTCCCGATAAACGGCAACGCGCGCTTCCGCGTTATAAACACGTCGGGTCTCTCGATTGCCGGTTTTTTATCGACGCGCTCGCCGTCCAACCGGGACTCGAAACGAACGAGTCGCGACGGCTCTGCCGTTTTTTCAATTTCGATGACGCTTCTTTCGAGTTTGGCCCGAACGCGAGCGTTCGAACCGTGCTCGAGGAGGCTGCCGGACTTTATCGGAATTCGCGATCGGAACGTCCTCCGCGTTCAATTTGCATTTTAACGAAGGTGTCGCAGCGCCGAGGCTAATCGCTACGCGCGCGAATCGAACGTTCCGCGGTGTTTTTTCTCGAATATGGAAAACCAGGGAAGCTTCGCAGCGACGATCAGTCCCCGTCGGACGTCCGAACGAGTCTCCGTAGCAGCGTCGAGGCTAACCTCGATAAACGAAAATCGCGTCGACGGCCGATCCCCGATCACGAACCAACGTACGTAAACGAGAATTTTGCAATATTGTTTTCCCGTTTGCCCTCCGTGCCCCGAAAAGGACGTTCTTCCATTTTTTTTCTTATCGATGCTTCGCGCGTTTCTTCAACGCGTCGCGTTCGCGCGAATCGTTCGTGTCGTTCGTCAAAAAATTGCCGCGACGCAATTTTAAGAAACGCCTCGACGCTAGTTCCGACCCTAGGTGCGATCGATCGTTGCACCGGGTTCGTTGTTGCGTTTGCCAACGAGGCCGAACGATTTTGATTCATTAAAAAGCGCGAGTCACGAATCACGAGTCGTTCGGGTTTGTCCCGCGAGCGTCGCTCTCCCTCGAGCCTTTCCGTTTCTTTTTTTTCTTCGTCTCGGTCGGCGAAAAGCTCGAAAGTACGGATATCCTCGACTCGGCGCTTGACCCTTGTGGCGCTCGACGAGGCTCGCGGTACTCGTATCGCGGGATTCCGTCGTATTTCTCGACGCTGGCGAACTCGTCGTTCTCTCGTTGGATTCCCGCGTCGCGTTCCTTCTCCGACGGAAAAGATCCGCGGGAGAAGCGTCGCTTGGGTGGTCGCGTTTCCGCTCCTCTCGCGCCCCGACGAGAATAACTCGTCTCGACGTTGCGATTGAAAAATTGACTCGAACCCTGAACGACGCCCGCCCGTCGCGTCGTTAAAAACGGAAAAATATATTTTTCATTCGACGATTTTCCTCGCCCTTGGCGTCTTTCGAGTTTTCGCCGGAGCGGGATTTTTTGATTCGTCACCGTTGTTCGTTTCGTCCGGAGCCTTTCGTTGGGAAATTAAGGAAACTCGACTCCACCTATGCGCGCACCCCCGAAAGGGTCTTTCGCGACGAAGCCTCTTCGCGAGTTTCGCCGCAAAAACAAAAAAAAAAAGCAGAAAAAAATCGAGTTTCCTCGTCAGGATTTTGCCATTTTATTTTTCGAGGGGAAGGAAAGCTCGCGTCGCGTGTATCGTCACGGGGGATGTCCGTACGCGCGCCTGGGCGCAAGAGCGGAAGAGTTCCTCTCGGATGAAAAAGTTTTGTCGCGAGCGCTTCGAGGTGGCGCCTCGAGGGGAGCGATAACGTTGCAAGGTGCAGGTGTCGGAGGTTAAAAAAAATGGGGAATATAAAACGTTGGATACGGGCGCGGTAAAGAAGCGTCGGAGAGCTTTCCGCGGTGGAGACCTCGAGGTGTGTACCTTCTCGTACCTTTTCCGATCCGAGAGCCGCCTCGGATCGGACGAGGTCGCGCGTTCCTCAAACGCGCGCGCGCGCGCGCGCGCGCTCGGAGTCGGCTTCGCGTCCCGTTCGAGCGTGCACGGTTTCTTCCTCGAGTCGACGCGAGCACTTACCAGACTCGAGCACTTTTGGCTCGAGCCGGTGGCGGTCCCGCTCGCCGCGGCCGCCCTCGACCGTTACCATCGGGCCATTGCTTTTTACGGCTGCGTTCGCCCGAATGTTTATTCGAAACGCTTCGCTGATTGGCGCTTTAAATTTCTCGAGCCGTTGAACGACTCCTCCGTCCCCGTCCTCTCTCTTCGTAGTTTTTTCGACTCGAGACGCTCGGGGGGAGGAGCGGGGGCCGATCGCCGGAGCTCGAGGATTCGCGAGCGAGGGGTCCTCGTGAGAAACCTCGAGTACGCCGATCGAAACAATTACGATTACGTTTCGCGTTTCGCAGTGGTTAAGGGAGTCGCGAGTTTGTCCAGGCTTTTGGAGCTTGTGGAAAACCGGAAGTCGATCCCTCGCTCTCGTACCGCTCAACGAGCGACGTTTCGCCGTCTTTCTTTCTTTCTTTCTTCGCCCGCCTCGTTCGCGTCTTCCAGTTCTATCGACTCGGACTTGCCGCCTGATGACGAGACCGGCGTAAAACTTTCGACGCGACACGCGAGGCCGAGACGAGCCAACTTCTCCGTTATTATTGCTCGGCTTTTCCCGTTGCGAGCCACCCCCGAGCCCGGCCGACTTTTCAACCCTCTCGGATCGCTGCCTCGCTCGTCTCTTCGTGCTTGTTGCTCCGTCCGCCTGACGTTTTCTTCTTTCCACCCGTCGAAACAACGCAGAATCACGGGATTCCGTGCATGAAATACTTTCTCAAAGTGAGAAAAAAAAAAAAACAAACGAAAAATATGAACTTTCTCCTCGTACGTTTTAATTATCCGACTCCTCGTGCCCCTCCGCGCTCGTGAAAAATCCGACTCTCCCGGTACAAGCCCTGCCGAGTGTTCGATAAAGTCCCGATTCTTTGTCGAGGACTCCGCGAAACGTTCGCTCGCCCGAAACACGCTCATCGGAAAACAGAAATTCCTTGAGAACCTCCAAAGTTGCGCGAAGAGCGATACGTATACTCGTTCCTTGAATAATTCGTAAGCGGAAATCCTCGAAACCTCTTTAAAAAAAAGTCAATCTCGCCGAATGCCCCAACAGCCAACTTGTGACTTGTCTTTATCTTTTCGTGAGTCTTCTTCGTGATTTTACACTCGTGAAACATCCCCGGCGCGAACGTGTACCGTACGAGAGTGACGAGTCAACGTTTGTCTCGATTAATTCGTGATATTTATAGCTTCGAAAGTAGCTATCGACCGGATACAAAAGGGTGCGCTTACCCGCAAACCGCTCATTGTGCTTTCTATAAATGCATCCTCGGCGTTCCGCTACGCTCGAAATTACTAATGCGCACCGTTATAAATGTCTTTACAGGGTGTCCCGCGACCGTACCTCCTCCGTGAAACGGGAGGTCGGGCCTGAAATTCTCGCTCCATTCGTAGCATGTATGGATAAACTCCTGAATAATTATACATTTCTAAAGCCATCCGATCAGGCGATGAACCTTCTCCAGGGAAAGATGTCCGAAAAATATTCTGGAAAGGTTTTTCGCATTTTCTCAGTCCTATTTTGTACTTTCCGGAAAAACTCGGGCATATTCGTAATCAGCGGAAAATTTTCCATCAAATACACCCTTTAAATCCGTGAAAAACGAAAAAAAAAACATTTTCGACCTCCCAGGCCCACTTTGCCGAAATCTCAAAAATCATGAAATTTCAAAAGGTCGTAGAACGAGCGCCTCCTGTCCTATGGGGTTTCGATTGGTGAGTTTGGAAAAGGTTTTTGCCTGACTTGAATAATGGCGTTGGATTCGTATCGATATCTCTCATAGTTTTTTCAGAAAGTCCAGTTGAAAAATGGCTAAAAAAAACGCAAAGGGGTATGTATGGAAAAATTTGCAAAAATCGATGGTCCGACTTTGAAATTCTGCCAAAAA
>JAPYZI010006406.1:0-12239 GCA_030523105.1 Ophioninae sp. A BG-2022a | reverse complement strand
TGAATTAAATGTTTGGATTTCGAGTGAATTAAAGAATTTATTTCGGTTGAATTTCATGTTTGGGTTTCGATTGAATTTCAAAACTTGATCTTCATCAGGATCAAGTTTGGGTTTGTTTGGGTTTCGATTGAATTCAAGAATTAATCTTGGTTGAATTTCATGTTTGGGTTTCGATTGAATTTCAAGAAATGATCTTCATCAGGATCAAGTTTAGGTTTTTGGGTTTGTTTGGGTTTGTTTGGGTTTCGATTAGAGCCCCGAAGAGTTTGGACGGATAAATATATATTCAAGGTTGAAAAATCAATATTTTTTTAATCACGTTAAACAAAATGGATTTTTATTGCATCAGGGTGAAGTTTGACTCAAGTTTGGGTTTGTTTGGGTTTCCAATTCGAGTTTTTTTTTTCTTCGTTTTATCCAAGTTCCATATTCATCCCTAGGAATGTTTTTTTGAAGACGAGGGATGATAAAAAATCGATCGGTTATTCCATCACCGTACGAACAAAGGAAACATAATTTCCATAAATGCTGATTCTGTACTGAAATTTCGATAGTCATGCATTATTCATTCGATGAGACTCGCAAGCTTTAAGATATTCGACGAATCGATGAATAAATACAGGCATAAAAGACTCGCCGAGCTTTCATGAAAATTTTACTCAACGTCTTTCACTTCGTTTCTCATTGTTGGCACTTTCCTCGCTCTTTCGTTTCTCGAAATGTTTTCGGTGCGTTTAATCGTTCGGGAATGCTCGAACGACGAACTCCTCTCGGTAATTCCAGAAATGAATGACTAAACGAAAAGGCACACGAGAACGAGCCTATACATTCTCCTTCGCAAATTCTTCCTCCACCTTTTTCATCGCCCTTTTTCTTTCATTCGCCAAACCCTTGTTCACTCGCGTGAAAGACAAACCGATCGAACAGACGAATTTCAAAGAAAACAACGATCACCCAAAATTTGAACATCGCGTTCTCACGAACGTAACTATTGGCTGTTTAATCCTGAAATCTCATTTTCTCTTTTTTCATTGACCTCTGGTGAACGATTTGTCACCATAAAAAAATTCTCCCCACCGTTACGGATTTCGAAAAAAAAAAAAAAACTAGAACGAAAAATCCAATATTCACGAAATGTTTCAACTGGATTTTTGTATTTTGATTGTTCGATTAAATTTTCGATTGAATATTTAATTAGATTAAAAGAAATTCAGATTTTAATATTAAATTCAATAGAAATTATTTTCTTTTCTTCTCAAAAATCGTAAACAAAAATTTGGAAATTATTCCAAAACATATTTTAAACAAAAACAATATTCGAGCTTCCGAGATTTCACAAATCGCTAATTTTCAAAAATTGTCAATTTTTTTATTGAATTAGAAATTCTAAAATAATGTTAATAATTAAACAATCAAAATAATTCCACAATAAATTATCTAAAAATTCCCCATCCCCAAAATTCCTATTTTACCAGTTGAAAAAAAAATCAAATTCTTCCCCAACCATTTTTTCTTTCGACTCTTCGATCTTTTATTTTCGTTTTAGGGTTCAAATTTTTTATCGCCCTTCAGAAATGAGCACCCCTTTGTTTTCCTACGAAAATTTCGTATCTTTGTCTCTTCGTTTTTCGCACTCTGAGACACGGTCCTTTAAATCTCTTAAGGGGTTAAAAATACTGCTCGGTATCGTCGAGTGTAACGTGTCAACTTCTAAACAAAAAAATCTCCCGGCTGGTTCACTCCTGGTCGTTCCTATATATACATTTTTGCATCTGCTTCATCAACCGGCTGCGCGTTCACTTTTATGGTTGCACATCGCTACACCTATTGGGTCAAACTTAAAAAAATAAAAATGGAAAATCATTTTTTTCTCGCTAAAAATAATTGCGAGAAAAAAAATAGTTACTGGAAATGGAGGGGGGAGGGGGGTGGGGCTGTTGAAAAAAAATTACGATTTATTTCTGAAAAACCGCGGAATTTATAATTGTCACCCTGTATATCTTTCCTGCGAGAGAAAGCCCGAGAGAGACCTCTCCAATTTAAAAGACGCTAAGCGGAGTCTCGCAAATAACTCCTGGCTGTAAAGCACAACGAACTATGCATTTCTCTGGAATTGAGAAAGCTCCGAGCCGACGACGTTCCAAAAAAAAAAAAAAAAGAAAAAAAAGAACAATCCCGAATCGAAAACTGGAGTGGCGGAATTTAAATTATTGACCTTTTAGCTTTTAATCCGAAATTATTCTGAAGTGATACGATTTTCCCCCAAATTATCAAATTTTCATAAAAAATTCATTTCTCCATATTCCCCGAACTGTATTTTTGAGTTTCTGAAGAAATTTCAATTAGCGAGCGAATAACTTTACATCGAATAAATTCTCGAAGTCCAAAGAACGAAGAAGAACAAAATGTCAACCCTTAAAATTGATATTTCCAAAAAAAAAAAAAACCAAAAAACTTTTTTTGAATATTCACAAATCTTAGATTTTATTTCTCCCAAAATTAGGACTTTCCTTAGTGTATCAAGCGTTATAAATGAATAAACATATTCCAAAATCGATAAATTTTCTCATTTATTACGACCAAAAAAAAAAAAATAACAAAAAATCCTTTTTGGAAATTCAAAATCGTTTTTGGAAATCCAGAAAGGACGTTTCCAACTTTTAGCTCGCAAACTTCGCGACGGGAATAGAAAAGAAAAGAACAACTTTGAAAAAAAAAAAAAAAAAAAAAAACAAAAAAAAACTAAAACGAAGAAATGAAAAACAAAAGAAAAAAAAAAAACGGAAAATCTTGTCGTACACACGAGTCTCGAGTTATATCGGACGCCATTGGCTGCGCATAACCTAACTCGGTATCGACCTATCTTGGTATCACACGATTTGCATTGGTGCATGAATTCGTGTCGACTATAGATATATCGGGAGGTGTAACAAGTGCCCGTATCCGCAGATACGTCCGCTTCTCCCTGTAACTTTGTGTTTTATGCTCGGTGGGTATCGTGTACCTCTCGCTGGACAATCGACCACATTGAAAGGTCTTGCCAACCCCACCGGTATTTTATCAGCTCGAGTTAACGTCCCGCATACATTGTTGTTCCATCCACTCGAAGTTCACATCGGCCAAACCAAAATTCATTATTTATGAATTTTGGTTTTGCCGCGGATAATCCCTATTTTTTATTTTTTTCGTTCTTCATTCGATCTAAAAAAATCGCTGAAACGTCCCCGAAAATCATGTTTTTTTTTTCAGAAAAGAATGAAGCCAATTTTCGAAGGAAATAAAAAATTGTTTAGCGACGATCTATAAATGTATTTTTAAAATTTACTTTTAAGAGAAAAAGATAAATATTTTTTCCTCGTCATTTTAAAATTGTATTTATTTCGAAAAAAAAATGCGACTTAGGTAATTAAAATGTCAATTAATTAAGAAATTTCGTAAGGAATTTAATAGAGATGGAATATTAAAAAGACAAATTTTGTTGCTTCTTTTTAAAATATATAAATACAAAATTAAATGGGAATTATTGTTTCTTCGTTTAATCATTTTTCCTGGTCGATTCGAGCTTCGTAAATCGTTCAAACGTCCTTCTTTGTTTTCGTTAATTAAATAAAAACGACTAAAAAAATTCGATGAAAAATGAAATAAGAACGATTTGACAATGAAATCAAAATTTGAATAATTACGATTGAATATTAAATATAAAAAATAAATGTAACAAAACCGATGAAAAAAATTAAAAAAAAAAAAAAAAAAAAAAAAAAAAAACTTGTTACTCGAAACGTCGCGTATTTTTTAGCAGGGCGATGAAAACTCGAGGCACGGGAGAACGCCTCGTTCTCATCGCGTCAGATCTCGAAAAAGTGTACGCGTGTCTGTGTGTCCGTACGTGAATATTGCACCTGAAAAAAAGTCTGGCAACGTTGATGAAAGGGTAAACCCGCTGAGAAAAAAAAAATATGCTGAAGTGGTGAGAGAGAAACCCTCTTGGAGCCCTCCCTCGTACATACGGGGAGGGTTTCGTCTTTTTCCCTATTTGGATTTCCACACTTGCATCTCGTACTTTTTGCTTCGCGACGCCCCGATACTTTGAACCTTCGTTGTGGCGCCTCCGGTGAAAACGAGACGGGCATAAGACCGTGTGCACATCGCAAAAAGGAAAATACAAAAAGATTAAACAAAAAAAAAAATAAATAAAACAAATTACAGGTAGCTCGAATAAAATTGTTATAAAAATGGTTATTCGAGCCACGAAATGACAGAAAAAAGGTAGCAATGGAATTAAAAAATCATTCTCGTCGATATAATAATTATATAACACAAAAATTAATTAAAATAATAAATTCAATTCCATTTTCATCGTTTTATCGACATGCAACGAATCAATGTCAATAATAATTATTATAATTAAATATACAAATAAATTTATTAAAATTATTGTTTAACTAAAAATCATAATAACGTAATAAAAATTAAGCAAGTAATCATTCAAACTTATTTACAACAATGATTCTAGTAATTATTTTTAACATCTCGTATAACTAAGCCTAATAATAATAAATATTAATAATAATAATAATAATAATAATAATAATAATAAAATAATCGTACAAATCATAAAGTAATAATAAAAAACAAATAAACAATTGTAACAATAAATAATAAACTAAATTAATAATACAACGATACGTAAATACAACGTAAAAAAAATGAATGGTAAAAAAATAACGTTATTGTCAATGATACGATAACAATAAGATTGTAACTAAAATAACTCGGGTAGCTTTCATTCCTAACAAGGACACGGATCTCGCGGGTGGTTTTCCCTTTCAGCGTTTGCTTTTCATCCCCTGTCGGGCTCGGAGCCCTTACGGTCCTCCTATCTCTCGTCGTCGAGCCGAGTGATGCGATGTTTTATTTTTCTTTGTTTTACCAACCGAGAGAAAGAGAGAGAGAAAGCTGGCGCTTTCCTACCACCTTTTTCCACCAATTTTTTTTTTTTTTTTTTTTTTTTTTTTTTTTAAAATACTCTTTTTCGTGGAAGCGTGACGCAGGCGAGTCAAAAGAAACCGGGAGAGAGAGAGAGAGAAATGATTTACATCAAATTCACGAAGCACCTGCAGTAGTCAGTCAGTCGCCTGTGCAAACTCATCGCGGTCCTCCGTTCGAACCACCGAAGACTCGACTTCGCGATAAACGCACTTTTATTTTTTCATCCTCATTTTTTTATAACTCTCGAAGTATCGGGGTTATGTTTTGCGTTAGATTTACCGGGCTGAAAGACAACGGGAGACTCGTCGCTGTTGTCCTCGAGGATGAAGGTCGATGCCCCGAGGTATCGGGTATCGCCACGATCGAGGGTAAGCGATTTATACCCTTTCTCTCCCTCCCTTCCTCATTCTCGCTCTCTCTCTCTTTCGATGTGTGATTAATATTTTTTACGATTTTCTTACAATTTTAAGGTTTTCCTTATTTTTGCGATTTTTTGTTATTTTTTGGAGGTTATTTGGTTACTTTTCTGGTTTTAGTTACAATTTTACGTTTTTTAATTATTTTTGCAATTTTTTGGTTATTTTTTAGCGGTTTTTTGGTTACTTTCCTGGTTTTATTTGCAATTTTACGTTTTTTAATTATTTTTGCAATTTTTTGGTTATTTTTTTGCGGTTTTTTGGTTACTTTCCTGGTTTTATTTACGATTTTCCGTTTTTTAGTTATTTTTGCAATTTTTTGGTTATTTTTTTGCGGTTGTTTGGTTACTTTCCTGGTTTTATTTACGATTTTCCGTTTTTTTAGTTATTTTTGCAATTTTTTGGTTATGTTTTTGCGGTTTTTTAGTTGTTTTTAATATTTGTTTGCCTCTCTCCCTTCTCTCTCTCTCTCTCTCTTTTTATACAATCGATCGATCGAGAGATACGTTTCAGCTCGCGATAGAGACCCAAGAAAATACCTCGCTCGCTTCTTGATTGATGGACATTTGTGCCCCGTCTTTATATCGGGACCATCCGGGGTCAAAGTTCACGAGGTTCGTCCTCCGGCCATTTGGGTTCTGGAATACGAAAGGGTTTCAAAAAAAAAAGTATCTTTGTGATCCGAGGAGTCCAATAATCACGATCGTGACAATTCGTTCTTCTTCGAAACATCGAATCAGATTGATGAATAGAAATACAATAGAACCCAAACAAACCCAAACAAAAATTTAATGGCTGTGATGACTAGAAATGCAACAGAACCCAAACATAGTAAAAAAAGATACTAATTCTTGATTGAAAAAACAAACAAAAAATTTGGAAATCAAATAAAAATTGTAAATGTCAAATAAAAATTGTAAACGACAAATAAAAATTGTAAACGTCAAATAAAAATTGTAAACGTCAAATAAAAATTGTAAACGTCAAATAAAAATTTGAAAATTAAATAAAAATTGTAAATGTCAAATGGATCTTTGATTTCCAAGCTTTTAGACTGACCTCTGAAATCCCTTTCCCTTAAAAGCTCGGAGTTTTTTTAAACGTTCTCGTTTTTCCCGGAGGGATTTTTCGTTTGACGTGACAAACCCAAACGTACATTTGCCTCTCGGCACGTACGGTCTTCATTCCTTAAAAGCTTCGAGTTTTTCCTTTCTCCAATTTATTACGAAAGACAAAAACAAAAACCAGAAGAGACAGCAAGCGAACGATCACTCTCGTTCTTCCCGTTTTTCATTCCCTCCATTTCACTCCTATTTTGATCTTTTTTTTTTTTCTTCGAAAAGACGGTCCATGGTTGGGTTCTTTCGACATACGAGTAAACCCAGAAGAGTCTCCGCAGCTTTATTTTTCTCTTTTCTTTTTATCTCATTCCTAGTAGCCTCGAGGCGAAACAGAGACGACGAGAGTTCGAACTTTCGACTTTGGCTCGGGAGATGAAGGGCTTTGAGGAAAATAATAAGAATTCTCGTAATTTCTATTTCTATCCATTCGAGAGTTTGACGAGTCAAAAGAAAGTTCTTAAAATTGACACTGCTGTCACGAGCACTTACGAGATCTTTCGAGTTTCGGAAACTTCGAAACTTTAATATTTCAAGGTCGTTTGATTTCGAGAAATCAAGCAGGGTTATCAATGACCCTGGATTTGTCGGGAGGAACGATGAAGAGTGAAAAACGATTGCGAAAGGGATTTAGTTAGGATAAAAATCAAGTGTTGAAGAACTGCCAGCTTTTGGCTCTGAATAGTGTTCTTCAATGAACCCAAACAAACCCAAACAAAGCCGTTTGTTCGATCGTTGAATAACTCGATAGGATCAACCTATGATTGGCAACCGATTTTAGCTCATTTTTTCGGTTGATACACTCGTCCGTTTTACCACCCTAAGATACTTCTCGTTGTCACGTTTCTTACGAGAAACGCTTATTCTCTGGCTATTTTTCTCCCCTCTTTACGGTGGTGAAGAGATCAATTTTTTTCACTTAGTCGAAGGGAGGAAAAGAGGGACAACGAAAGTGGTAGGCTTTTCTCGTTGATATCCTGATGTCTCTTTCCAGCTGGAAAGAATAACCAGACCTGTCACCCACCATTCTTTTCTTCATACTTCCTCGATCTACTTTCGCCCTGCCTTTCCAAACCATCTCTGGACACCCGTTGCGATAATGAAAGAAAGCACTCAAGTATTCCACCGGAGCTTGCTCGGAACAAATGATGAACGAAAACGAGGAGGAAAAACGTCAAGACAGCTCCGATAAAGTTCGAAGCCTTCAAGCACATTGCTACCCTGATAGGGATCGGTTGAAGTCCGGGTTGTCTTTGGCAGTGACAGGGTCGAGGAAACTCGTTGATTTTCAAACCCAAACAAACCCAAAGAAAACCAAAAAACAAAACCCAAACAAACCCAAAGAAAACCAAAAAACAAAACCCAAACAAACTCGTAGATATTCAAACCCAAACCCAAACAAAACCCCAAAACCAAATCCAAAAAAAACTCGTTCATTTTCAATCCCAAACAAACCCAAACAAACTCATGCATTTTCAAGCCCCAACCAAACCCAACGAAAACCCCAAAACCAAACCCAAACAAACTCGTAATAAATTCAAACCCAAATAAACTCGTTGACGTTCCAATCTAACCAAACGAAAAGGAGCCGAAAGGAGTCGGATGGTCAATCGTCCAATCAGCGAAAGTGTAATTTAGCTTGCCGTGAAAAAATACGTTTTTCCATAATGAAAATCCAGACAGAAGCACCCAGACGTCATCAACGATTGATCCATCCACGAAGGCTTCATTGAAATTATACTCGATGCTTGCCGATGACGCGACGAATGATAATGACGTTTTTACAAAGCTGGCCAATCAGTAGGATTCCGTAAAAGCCCATTTCCTTTCATCTCCGCAATCCGTCACAATGCAGGAAGTGGATATCCGTGGACTGGACGTTTTACGTGTTTTAATTGAAACGGGACGTATCCAGGAATCAAGACAGGTGGCGTGCAATCCCTGATGAAACTCGGTTTCAATCTCTCTTCGCTCGTTCGTAGTATAAACTCTGACAAATGCTTTTTCCAATTCATCTATTCGTCGCTCCGGTTCTTCAGCTCTTCGCTTTTTCATCGTGTATTCCGTTCGTTTTCCGTTTGTCTCATTCTTCGCATCAACCAATTATGCAATCTTGAAAATAATTGCTCGATTAATCTGGAACAAGAGATATCGTATTGGCATCACTGGAACGGTTTTTAATCAGAAACATTCAAATTATTATCTCTTCCGCTACATCTGTTCGTTGTTTCTTTTGTTTTTTTTTTTTTTTCATTTTAAAGAAGCAACCTCTCTCGTTTATCCCAGACCTATCCCGATATAATGGAAAAGTCGAGTATCGAAAATGAATTTACGAGAAAAGTGCGATTCGGTATTGTCCCCGGAGTATTGGTAGCACTTACCAAAAAGGATCCCAACGGAGCGATTTTACTAGCGTAGAAGTAGGTTGCACGTCATAAAGTATTCCATACACTCTCGGTTCGAAGGCCCTCGATCAATGAATTATTAGTAGCACGGGCGGGGGCGGGGGGAGGAGGAGGAGGAGAATCTCATAAGCGATATTTATACATTTGGAAGATCGTTGAATCGATAAATATTCAATGAAACGTCTCTCGGCCGGGAGACCGTGATGAATAGAAGAGGCGTAGGATTCTACGGATGATTGGGATCGAGGCGAGCATCCCTCCATTCTTGAAAAGCTTTTGATCAACTCCTATTCTCGATGTATCGAATCTGGGAATAGTGCTTCCAAACACGAACGTACCTTTTCTACGTTTCCAAGCTTGACTGGCATTGAAATTGCCCTTCCATCTTCCGTCCCCCTGTTCGTCTAATTCCCACTCTTTTTTATAGCCACCATGTATATATATATATATATAGCCTTCTCCAAATTTTGTTTCTCCCCTAATTTCTTCTGGGAGTTTATGCACGTGCCGCTGCCGATACGAATTAGTGCCAAAACCGAGTGTCCAAATAGATGGCGCCATTGGCCTTCGGTTTGTGGAAAAAAAGGCGTCATCAAAATCAGTTTACCCGTTACGATGTGCCAGTTACGACCTTCGTCCGGTAGTTTAGGTGTCCAGGCCCCAAGAGGGTGCGCGACCGGACGCACAAAGCGTACCTAAAATCCCTTTGGGGATAAGGTCGCGGTGGGGTCTCTGGCGAGCATACCGAAGAGCCGGGCCAACGGTCTGACTCACGAGCACGCATCTACCAGTTTATTCAAGTGCATTCGCGATCTATGTGTCTTCGCTAAACGCATTAACTCTCGGCGAGTACCAAACCCGTCTATCCACCGGATGTCGCTTCCATTTTTTTTGCGCTCCTTCTGGACTGTGTTAATCTTTGTTTGGGTTTGTTTGGGTTTGCTTGGATTTTTTTGGGTTCGTTTGGGTTTGTTGGCTATTGGGCCCTCGGATTTGTGAAAGTTCGTAAATTGGATTTGATCGCGATGATGCCTGTGATATTCAAGATGAGATTTCATTCCGTTCGAATTGTTGTTTGGGTTTGTTTGGGTTCGTTTGGGTTCGTTTGGGTTTGTTGGCTATTGGGCCCTCGGACTTGTGAAAGCTCGTAAATTTCATTTGATCGCGGCGATGCCTCTGATATTCAAGACCAGATTTAATTCTATTCGAATTGTTGTTTGGGTTTGTTTGGGTTCGTTTGGGTTTGTTGGCTATTGAGCCCTCGGACTTGTGAAAGCTCGTAAATTTCATTTGATCGCGATGATGCCTCTGATATTCAAGACCAGATTTAATTCTATTCGAATTGTTGTTTGGGTTGGTTTGGGTTTGTTGTCCGAATTGTTCTCCAGGCGAAAGAACGAGAGGACACTTTGATAAAAACGTATTTTGCTCGATTATTCATCGTAGATCGACCCCAGTTGCGTTCGTTATTTCATTTTGTTTTTTTTTTTTTTTTCAACCCTCTTAATTCCTCGTCATGTTCGATCCCTCGTTTCGCCCGGTCCGATATACTTTTGTGCGATTGAATATTTGGCGAAGATCGTCCGTGACCGATAACGAGGAGAATCTCTCCGCGTACACCCAGGAGAATCAGGATACGCGGTTATAAGCTTAAGCCCGTCGGATAGTATATTTCTAACGAGATCAACGCACAGCCTGACGCGCTCTCGTAACTTCCACTCTGTAGAATTTTTTCGACGTACGAATTTAAGCGGATTTAGGGCTGAAAAGCCCCAATGCAGAAAGGGGGAGAGAAGCCTCCTCCCTTGGTGATATATCACCCCTCGCTGCTTTTTTACTTGTCGACGACCATCCAGACGGAATCTTATTTTTGTGATATTAGAAGTTTTTTTTTTTGCGACCCTATCTCTCGGCATTCAGGCCAAAAGATGAGTTCCCTTTTTCGGTCCTTTCGTTGATCCTTGGTAGCTTAGCTGCGATGTTGAGAGGAGCGTTAATTTTCACACGCCGTCGAAGAAATTCGATACGTCCGGACGTTTCGATTGAATGAAATTCAAGGACTTCGAACGTCATGAGTCGAAGCACGAACGAGTTCTGATTTGTGGATGAACGAAACTCGAAGTGCCCTCTGACGTCACTAACGTCCGAAGAAACGTCTGTTAAACGACACGTGTTCCACGAAATTGAAAAAGACACTCCAGTGCTGCGGCTCGTCTTGACAGTTATCCGATAATAAGCTTTTCCCCGAAAAAAAAAGCAAGCTCTTGACGAATCCCCCTTGCGTGTACGGTCGGACGTCGCGTCAGCTCCGAAAACAAAAAAAAATAATACTACGCGATCGAAACATCCAAGGATCGCTCGGTACAGAGAACTTTTAGGAAAAAAATGAAACGATATCGTTCTAAGGTTTTCCTAAAGCCCCGAAACCACCTAATCCCTCGCTCAAGTGGCATTGACTCCTATCGATTCTAAATGTGAGACCTAACGATTCTGACGTGTCATCGCGAGACCAAAAAATAAAGCAAGACTATCAAGTTTAAACGCAAATGTAACTTCGAAGAAATGGAATCGTGATCCTGATGGTGGTCATTATTTTTATCGACGATTCTTTTTGTGACCTTGAACCGTCCTTGTCTGGTCCAAAATCGTACTTGTTTGAACTTGAAGTTCCCTTGTTCGACCTTGAAACTTCGCTATCTGATTCAGAACGAAACAACGTCCTCGTTTAACCTTGAAACGTCCTCATTTAATATTGAAACGTCCTCGTTTAACCTTGAAACGTCCTCATTTAATATTGAAACGTCCTCGTTTAATCTTGAAACGTCCTTGTTCGACCTTAAAACGTCCTTGTTCGACCTTTAAACGTCCTTGTTTGACTTTCACACGGCAAAGTTTGGCGGATAAAGGATTTTCTCCGAGTTTATTGAACTTTTGATTGATTATATCACTTTTCTTTCGACCTCTCTTTCCCTCATCCGTTGAGGCAACGTTTCAGAGTTTTTTCGAGGTAAATGAACCGCACTCGTTGCCTCGATAAAGAAAAGAAGGAAAGGGCTCCGGTCGCGGTTGATGCCCGGAGGAAAAACGTTTCGAGTATCTTCCATCAAAGTCTTCCGCCCCTACTTTTTTTTCTCTCTCCGCACTGCTGGCGGCCCCACGAGAGGGCCGGAATTTTTCAAGCGGTGATGGATCATTATCAATAGCTCCAACTCTTTTCTTACCACCCCCCGCCCATAATCTTTTTTTTTTAGCGTTCAAGATTTTTCCCCCGAGAGATACGTCGAGCCATAGCGCTCTTTCGTAAGAAAAAA
>JAPYZI010006405.1:0-15347 GCA_030523105.1 Ophioninae sp. A BG-2022a | reverse complement strand
AATCGCTAAAAAAAACGCAAAGGGGTATGTATGGAAAAATTTGCAAAAATCGATGGTCCAACTTTGAAATTCTGCCAAAAATCGAAAAATCATCGGGCAATAATAATTAAAAAAGCATTTTGAAGGTAAAATCATAACAAAGAGATTGAGCGCAAATTGGAGCATCAAATCCCAAAGGAAAAGAAGTTATCCATGATTAAGTGAAAAAACTTTATCCCCCAAAAATGAAAAAAAATGTTGGATTTTTAATAATTTTTTTATTGGTCTATTTCGATGTAACTTTGTCCCCTGAGTACGAATCTACCATTAATTTCCCCCGAAACCCAAAATATCCGTAAAAAAATTGTAAAAAAATTCTAAAATCACGATTTTTTTTGTCGTGTGCAATGCTTTCGACGAAAATTCGTTCGTATTCGTAACCAGCTGAAAATGTTCTATTTGTCGCGACTGAATTGGCGTGCGGGGCGCGCCATCCGTCGGTAGTTACTCGCAGCGCAAAATCAGAAAATTGTCATTACCGACGGAACGAGGTGGCGCGTGTCACAAGTATCCAACGTGTTCGTCATTCCCTTAATGAACAGCTGCGGAAAAACCGAATGAGAAATAAAAAAGCTAAACAAAATAAACAAACAAACAAAAAAAGAAAAACTAAAAGAGTACTGGGATCGTCGAACAATTTCTGTCGACCACAGAGGACTTTTTCAAAGTCTACTAGAACTGGCTGCTCGTAACGACGGTCAGGCCGAGAGAGAGAGAGAGAGAGAGAGAAAAGGTCAGCGAGCGAGTCGTTGCAGCGACTATGCGACGTTGGTTTTTCCCGACCCAGATCGAAAAATAGCAGTAAATTCTTAGGTATCTCTCGCGTCGAGACACACCACCCGAGACTCTCCGGAAAACGAGTACTCTATATATACACAGTGGGACTTATAGTGGCAAAACTCGTGACGCGGTCACGAGCGGTGCCGCGTCACCAATCGTTTCGGTAGCATTCGCACATACGCCTTTACTATACTCGAACGTTCACCCGTTCCATCGTACACGCGTAAATATGCGAATGCACTGTCTCTTTCCAAGAATTTGAGAATTTTTTTTCTCAAATGCTGCAAGGACCCATCAAAACGACGAAATTATGAGGGAACGAGAAAAATTCGGAGGTGAGGGACAGGGAGAGAGTCCTAAATAAACAGGGAAAGAGAGAGAGAGAGATATATATATATGATTATCTAATTTATTATGTCCTAGTGTAGACTTTCGAGCAAAAATAATAACAAATTCAACTTTAAAAACTTAAAAAAGAATTAAAAATTTGTTAAAATATTCCACCTGTTTCGTAAAATATCATGAAACAGGTGGAAAATAATACAGATTCGAAAGTATTAAAATGTAACCGAACAAAAAATATATTAAAAAATACCAAAAAAGCAAAAAATACTGAAGCAATATAAATTTCAAAAGATTATAATAAATGATAACAACAACAACAACAACTACAATAATAATAATAAGAACCCAACTAATAATACTAATAATACCTCAAGCGTTAATGACGAATTGTGAGAAACTAGGACCAAGATCCATTTTGACTATAATCAGCTAGGAAATAACAAATAAAAATAATAAACAGTAATAAAAAAAATAAAAAAATAGCAACAAAAAAAAGAGAGAGAGAGAGAGAGAAAGATGATGATAATGATCACGATATATATATTTATGCCTTGGAATTAACCATTAAGCAATTTGTTATACAATCAAAATAGAACACTTTGAAATAAAGAGGGAGAGAGAACGATAGAAGAGAAGAGAGACGGAGAGAAAGAGAAGAGGAGAGCACCGCATCGGCGACGGTAAAAAAAAATGAAAAAAAAAAAATAAAAAACGAAGCTCGGATGCGAACTGCGATGAGAGGTGAGAAGGAAAATAGACGCGACAACTTTGGCGATAACTCGTAACAATATGTACGAGACCGTTCGTACGTCGGAGCACCCTCTTCTGCACTTTCGGTGCTTGTATACGAGTACGTGTGTACGCACGCGCGCGCACCAAACTGCTTCCTCTAGTTTATATATATAGGTATATATGTATATATACGGGGTGACCGGAAATTAGGCCTATTCCTTCAAAGGGGTTATAGCAGAGGTCATTTGCAACAAAAAATGTCCCATCAAATGGGGGTCGAAAATTGATGGTTATTGAGATATTGATGTTTTTCTGTTTTATGAAAAATGTCCTGACTTTCTGCCTAAAATACAAAATTATGAAAAAAATACGGTATTATAAACAACGATTCGATTGTTTTCTGAGAGACCAAGAATTAGCGATTATTTAAAAACAAATTTTACATCCAAATTTTACATAATCTGAAAATTAAAAAGCCTTAAGTATTTAATTTAACTGAATTTCTTTTATTTTTCTCCTGAATCTCTCTTTATTTCTTAAAAAAAAAATGTATGGAACTGTGCGTACATCGCTAACTCTTGGTCTCTCAGAAAGCTATCAAATTGTTGTTTATAATAGCGTATTTTTTTCATAATTTTTTATTCTAGTCGGAAAGTCAGGAAATTCTTCATAAAACATAAAAACATCAATATCTCGATAACCATCAATTTTCGACCCCCAGTTGATGGGACATTTTTTGTTGCAAATGACCTCTACTATAACCACTTTGAAGATATAGGTCGACTTTCCGGTCACCCTGTATATACACACAAATACACACACATATATATACATATATATATATGCACACGCGTTTGTATATGTACAGCTTACTTCTCGAGATGGAAAAATGCAAAAAATTGCCCCTCTCCCCTTCCTTGGAACGAGAAGAGCGAAAAGTTTTCGCAATTTTAGCGTCGACAGCTTGGTGTGCGCGCGAAGGGCGAGGGGGAGAGCTACGCTACGAGGGGATGAAAGTACGGCGAAAAGAGCGCAAAACTTGCCAACACTAGTGGCGACAATTACGATGCCTCGTATATAGTTTGTTATACCTCGTATTATATACGTGTATACAAGAGAGAAAGAGAGAACGATAGAAACAAAAACAAAAAAAAAAATAGAAAAATTAAAGATTCACGGCTTCACGAAGAGCGCGTATTAACTCATGATGGCATTTCTCTCTACGCATACGAAGACCCAAAACTACTATTTCTTTTTCACTTCGAGTGGCGAATTAATTGAAACAAATTAATTAGAATAACCAATCCTTATCGGGAAGACACAGTTTTCTTCTTCGTATTAAAATTCGTGTTTCTTTTAACAAAAAGAAACACGAATTTTTTTTTCACATAATTTTCGGTTTAATTTTACCATACACGATATAGGATTATTTGATAGAATGTTTTTTATATAATTATACATTTTTTTATATGATTATAATTAGTATTTTTAAATATAAATATTTTTACATATTTTTTTATATTATTAATTATAATTATATTTAATTGTTTTTTTTTATTCAAATATAATTGTCAATTAATTCTAATTTTTCAATATTATCCTTTTTCGAATATAATTAGAATTTTGTTATTTAATTACCGGATTATTTAATAGAATGAGTTTCAGTCATTTTGCGTTAGTTCCGGTGAATTTCATTTTTCGTAGATGTCTCGTACGTATCATCGGTGAATCGTCTTTCACATACCACATCGAATAATTCATCGATTCCATCGGGAAAAGCTTTTTAACAACACGATTCACTGTCGCATTTGAAAACTTTATTAATTACGAAAAACATCATCGCGAAGTCACTGTCAAAATAGTGAAAAGGAAGCAATACAAATGTTTCATTAAATCAGTGAAAACTGTGTTGAATTAACGGTTGTTTCGGAACTATTGAAAAAACGACAAGGATCTGTGATCCGCAGAGGAAGGAATATTAAACCTCTTTTAATGGAAAAAATATTCAATAAATTAATGTAAAACATGAACGTTCACGTAAAAGTATGATTTTTTGTTATTTATTTTATTTTTTCATTACTCATTATTTTATTGTATTATTATACAATATTATGAGTTTTTCACAGTTGTATAAAATTTATATATATTTATTATATAGATTTTTTCCGTTTTATATAATTTTTGTATTTTTTAAAATTATTTTATTGTTATAGATTTTTCAGAACTGAAAAGATGGTTTTCGATGATATATTGCGAAGAGCGATTATGACCTGAATTTCACTTTGCCATGAAAAATACTTTTTTTTCCTCTTTCTCTCTCTCTCTCTCTCTAACTCACGTAAATTTGCCATCTATTCTTCGATAGACGATGAAATGATGAATAGACGTTGATACGACAGGAAAACGTTGAAAAATACGAATTCCGATTTTTAGAGTGGACGATGATTACGATTATCGCCATTCACCAGTTTTCTCTTTGCGAGGAACTCCTCTTGTATACCTGTTTATATTAGAAATACATTTATTTCGAGCTGTCCCAAAAAGTGCAAATCAACGTGAAAAGAATTGAAGTTTGCGGCGGTTTGAATCGATCGAGTGAAACGTGAAAATTTCATTGGTGTTACCTACATTGAGCTTGAGGGTATAACGAAACGGAAATAAGGAAGGATGGTAACAGAGTAAGAATGAAAAGATCATTAATTGTACGAAACACGGGTCTCGGTAGGGCAATAAAAACATTTTGTCGGAAAAGAGAGAATTACGGTTTCTTCTACCTCATTAAAGTTTACTTAATTTCCAGACTCAGAATTTATTTCTGACTCGTCATCGTTTTTTTTTTTTTTTTTTTTTTTTTTTTTTTTCAGTAAAATTTACACGTTTAATTTTAATTTCTCTCTTTTTCTCTTTCTCCAGAGTAATGTGAAAAGATTTTTTTATTGTAGGTAATCGAGCGACGATTTTCACTTATTTTCGTTATTAATCATATTATTGTATTTCCTATCTTAATTTATATTGCATCGAAACCGTATTTTCATCTTTTTTTAATTTTAATTTCATTTTTAATCTAGTTATTAGTATTATTGTCTATTACTATTATTATTATTATTATTATTATTATTATTATTATTATTATTGGCTATGATTATTATAATAATAATTATCATTGTTATATATTTCTTTTTAAGTTTCCATTATTCCCAGTATTGGCCGAAAGTGTTCTGGGGTATAATTAATTTATCAACATTATCATCATCGTCAGCTTTATTTCTCCTTTTCACCCATTTTTATTCACCTTTTTCTGATGTGCTATTCTTATTTTATTTTTTAATTATTTATCAAATTTTTTTAACAGATCCGCGCGTTATTTTTCATCTTACTTGAAACTGTAACTGACGATCGAAGAGATAACCGGAAAGGCAGAAGAAAAAAAAGAGAAAAAAAAATTGAATATCCAACGCGAGACCCACAGGTATATATTTAAAAGTGAAATTCTCGCATCGAGTGCCCTCAAAAACTAAAGATTTTATCGCGCGATAGGTAATTGCAAAAGGGAAACGAAAGGGGAGTTGCTCGAAGGGTTATACGTATATATATATGAATGTGAGGGAAAAGCGTGGGTTTGCCTTATCGTTCAATGGAACGGCACACGTTCAACTGCAAACAGCATATGTCAGAATTCCCTCGAATCATAAATGTTGGCATTAATACGGGTTATTCCACACGTAACCAAAATCGATGTTCACACTTTCGGTTTTCTTTTTTACTCTTTTTTTTCGTCTGGAGAAAAAAGGAATTCGCCATGTTAAACAAGCTAGAACATATCTAAAAAAAATCATAAATTATTTTTTAAACAAACCATAACAATCCCAAAAAAAAAAAATCTTTAATTTTTTCCAATTCTTTTTTAAACAACCTAGAATAATCCCAAAAAAAAAAATTTTTAATTTTTCCCAATTATTTTTTAAACAACCTAGAACATTAATAAAAAAAAAATCATTAATTTTTCCCAATGATTTTTTCGACAATCCAGAACGTAATTTCTATCGTAAAATCAGGATAATTCGGTAACATTTAATTTCTGACATTTCTGTAACAAACCTCAACAATCCCGCTAAAATGTATACTAAACATTTTCGATCATTCAAATAAATGTCACTGCATTGTAACGTACCACAACGAACACTTTAATACCAAATACAAATCATAGATGGCGGAACTAGTAGTTTTAGGAAGGTCAAATTTCGTGTCCCGGTGAAAGTGAGGAGTCGAAACTCGTTGAAAGTTTGAATTTTCTAAAAATATAATAAAAGTGTGTTAAATTGTAGTTATTTCGTCGAAACCTATAGGTAAGTGAATAATTTTTTTCATATATCGTTAGCAAAGCACATTTTTTCTTTTAGTTTCACTCAACGTTGCAGTAACGTTAAACTCCCTAAAATGCCAAATAAATAAAAAATAATAAATATTTTTGTATTTTCGAGAAACACGTGTTTTTTTTATTTGTTTAAACCTATCATATGCCAAAGTAATTAAAAATTGTATGATCTTGGGCTACAAAGGGTTAATAGTTCGCGATTGGATACGAACTATGAAAAAAAGCAGAAATGGTCAAGAATGGTCAAAATGAAAAAAGCAGAAAGTTTGAATTTTCTAAAAATATAATAAAAGTGTGTTAAATTGTAGTTATTTCGTCGAAACCTATAGGTAAGTGAATAATTTTTTTCATACATCGTTAGCAAAGCACATTTTTTCTTTTAGTTTCACTCAACGTTGCAGTAACGTTAAACTCTCTAAAATACCAAATAAATAAAAAAAAAAAAAAAATAAATATTTTTGAATTTTTGAGAAATACGTGTTTTTTTTTATTTGTTCAAACCTATAATATTCCAAAGTAATTAAAAATTGTATGATCTTGTGCTACAAAGGGTTAAATAGCTTAATTTCTAAATTCTAAAGGTTTAAATTCTTAATTTCTTTATTTCTTAATTAATAATTTCTTAAGAAATTAAAAAAGGGTTAAATTCTGAATTTCTTAATTTCTTAAAAAATAAATTCTTAATTTCTAATTTCTAAAAGGTTAAATACCTTAAGAGTTGTTAAAATAGCTTAATTTCTTGCACATGACTTTTACGATGACCCTTTTCAAGGTCAACCTACCGTTCACCTCGTATATACCATCGCGTATATTTATAAATACACAGACGGGTGAAGGAGGAGTACATCGCAACACAATAATGTCGAGTCGCTGCCAGTACTCCGCACAAGAGTATCGGACTCGTGTCCCTCGTTGCACACGTGTTAAGGGATGTACGTACGTGCGATAAGAGAGGGCGAGAACTTCGATGTATATATTTCGCGTTTGGAATTGGATTTCCGTTGGTATCAAAGTCCCACCAACGCCTGTCAGTTCCACGCCTGTATGGGGTTGTACGGTTACTAGGTACAACGCTGGCTCCTCTCTGCGATCCGTGCGCTTTACAAACAGTCATAGGTCCAGCTCGTTGGGATCGTTACGCCCGGAGGGCCGATGCTCAACTTCAGTTATAACAGGTACACGCGTGTGGACTCTTTCCGTTGAAACGATACGCGGAGATGAGCTTCGTGGCGAGTGGACCACATTGAAACGAACCAGCTGGAATTTCGACGATCCTCCACCATATATCAGTTTTCTCTTTGGCTGTTTTGTTTCCAGCACTACCCTGCGTAGGTCCAGTAGTCCTTGAAACGCTCTAAAAGAAAAACTGTTTTCGGAAGACGTAAAAAAAAAAAAAAAAAAAAAAAAACAAAAATATCGAAACGAAAGTCAAAATATAAGAACGCTGCGAAGTTATTTCTTCAACCTAATAGATATGCGTGTGAAAAATCCGAGCTTCGGAATTCGCGGCTGGTCCGAAGGAGTTTTGAAAATAAAAAAAAAAAAAAAACAACAAAAATATATCGAACCAGCCCGTATGCTCGAGTTGCGAAGCAAATGGGCACGGGGCATACAACCTTTTGCGATACAGCCTGACGTACATACTTTTTTTTTTTTCCTGACTGATATACGGAGCTAAAAGAGGATGAGAGGAAGCAGCGGGGGCACCTGCAGTCGAGCCTTTCAAGAGTTTTCGAAAGCGACGTAATATTGCACCAAACGGGACAAGGAAAGGAGAAGAACCGAGAAACGGAGGGAAGAAGAGGAGGAAGCCAAGAACGAGGAAGAAAAAGTTAGGGAGTGAAAGAGAGAGAGAGAGAAAGAGAGGTCATAGGAGTATGAAAGCACAGTATTATAGAGTACGTGTGCAGTAATAGCGATGGAAGAGTCTGGATGGAATAAAAAGTGGGCTAAGCACAGTAGGTTGAATACTGCGCTCTCTCTCTCTCTCACTCTCTCTCTCTCTCTCTCTTTATTATATTATCTTTATTTATCTTTATTATTATTGTTATTTTTCATCATTGTCACCGCTATTCTGTTTATTCTGTTTATTATTTTTTACCATCATTATTATTGTTATTATTTTCTTAGTACGTATTCATTTTAAGTTATGTTTAAGTTTCCATGTTATTTTTTGTATTTTCTTTTTTGCCCGAAATTCAGTGACTAGGGCATAATAAATTATATCATCATCATCATCATCATTATCATCATCTCTTGAATCTTTAGTTTTTTAGTTTAATTTTAAGTTTCCCTGGTTTTAGTATTTTTATTATTCGATTGTTATTTTGATTATTGTTATGATTTGCGTTTATTGTTAAGAAATTATCAGTTTTGTTTTATATATCTTTTAAGTTTCTATTGTTATTATCATTTTATTTTTGTATTATTTCCTTTTTGTATTATTTCCAAGTTCAGCCGAGTTTAATTCCGGCTTATTATTATTATTGTTGTTGTTGTTGTTGTTGTTAAATTCTTGTTTTTTTTTTTTACTTTAAGTTTAAGTTATGGTTTGGTTATTTTATTCTTTGGTTTAAGTTCAATCTCTATCTACGTCACTTTTTTTTTCATTTTCATTATTGTATTATTCAATTTTATTTACCCGTTTCTTTTTGTTATAATTTTAATTGTATTATTCTCTTTATGCTTACTCGCTTCGTCCGAAAGTCAGCTGGGGCATAAAAAATCAAT
Organism: Ophioninae sp. A BG-2022a; assembly: GCA_030523105.1. Taxonomy (NCBI): domain Eukaryota; kingdom Metazoa; phylum Arthropoda; class Insecta; order Hymenoptera; family Ichneumonidae; species Ophioninae sp. A BG-2022a. Next base: position 6,346 of record JAPYZI010006405.1, on the reverse strand, counting down.
AAATCTCTTTTCCACTCCTCCCTTCTTCTCGTTCCCTTCTTTTATAACATTTTTTTTTTAATTTCAGATCTAACTAGCTTCAAGTATTTTGAACGTGTTTTTAACATACCTTCAACCTACAAATGTTCGTGGAATCAATATAGATTCCTGCATAAAAAAAGATACGTCGATTAATAATTTTGAACTATTGCTCGATTTGAAATACTTTTTTAATTGTTTAAAAATTGTTTGAGTGATTTGAATTATTGAAATTATTCAAAGAAACTTAATTGTTTAATAAAGATTTTTATGATTTTTCATATAAAACATTGAAGTAGGAATACTATTAATGTATTTTCAGAAATAATTGATCGACTTTCACATCGTTCGAAGTGTCAGTACAATGTTATTACAAAAAAATAGTTTTCCAATGATTTTTTTGGTGGCACGACGATACCATTTTGAGAATTTTGATTGAGCAGAAAAACAAACGCGAACGATCCGTTTAACTCTCCTGGCAAAGGAGTTTTGTTAAATAATAAAATAATATGGAAAAGGTACTTCGTCCCTTGATATCGAGAGCTTTGAGTGGACGTTCGAGTAAAGTTTATCGCGTCATTTCTCGAACAGAAGAACATTTTTATATCCGAATAAGGATCGCATGTAAATTCGAGGGTTAATAAATTCAACTGGGCGATGGAATGTCAACAGGATGAGAAAAAGCCCATTTATATGTGCATAATGCAGTACACGAAGGTAAGTGAATTCGCGTGATGCGGAATGTGCGAAGTCGTCGCCGAGAACAAGAAGAACGTTACGTCCCAGGGAATTGTCGCGGGAGAAACGATAAACGGAAAGTGAGAAAGAAAAAAAATTTGGTTGGGGAATAAGTTCGTAGGGTTTTTATATATTTTCTTTTATTTTACAACGATTTTTTTTCCCTTTGACAAAGTGTATTATATTAATAATATTAATTCAAATATTATTAAAATATAATTATTATCTTTTTTGAGAACGATTGTTTTTCCGTTTGACAAAGTGTATTATATTAATAATATTAATTCAAATATTATTAAAATATAATTATTATTGTTTTTGAGAAGGATTGTTTTTCCGTTTGACAAAGTGTATTATATTAATAATATTAATTCAAATATTATTAAAATATAATTATTATCGTTTTTGAGAAGGATTGTTTTTCCGTTTGACAAAGTGTATTATATTAATAATATTACTTCAAATATCATTCAAATATAATTATTATCGTTTTTGAGAACGATTGTTTTTCTGTTTGACAAAGTGTAAAATATTAATAATATTAATTCAAATTTAATTCAGGAACAATATAATGCAAATATAATTATTATAATAAATACTCTTGAATTACAATTATTATAATTATCAATATAATTCAAATATAACATTGATTCAAGAGAATACTTTCTGCTCTACAAATTTTGTAAAATCCATCAAAACCTTCCATGAAAATTATTAAATATTCTTTCATTAGAAAATAGTCTTTATTACAAAAATGATGAAATCATTTTTTAATAACTATAACCCAACGATAAGTATCATAAATAAAAGGTCCTTACTTCATTTTCGATAACGTTAGTTTATTCCTTTTTTTGTTTGTTTTTTTTTTTGTTTTTTTTTTTCGAACGTTCAGGATCGATCTCGTTTGACACGTGAAAATTGAACGAAGAAAAATTCATTTCCGACAGAGTGTTTTCTGTCGGGAGGAGACAGGTTAACGAGTGTCCTGGAAATAGTAGAACCGAGTGAGAATCGCTTCCTCTCTGGTTGTGATAGGAAGACTCTCATCGACGAGCGGGAGATGGACGAGTTCAAGGATGGCCCGGTCGCATCTTGATTCCGGGTCTCTCTCCTCGCTTTTCACCTCGAAAAAGGGAGGCGAACTCGCGTTCGCTTCTGAGATGAGGTGAAAATTGCTATCTCCTCTACTCGATTGCTTTTCTGACTAGAAAAATGGAATATGTACACTTTTACCCTTGTTCGTCGTTATAACAGGAGTTATCCAATTCGCGAATCCGTTTTTCCTGCTATCTAGGTTGGGGTATAATTTCGTAACGTTTTTATATTTTCTTTTGTTTCACGAAGATTTATTTTTATTTTTATTTATTTATTTATTATTATTATTATTATTATTATTTTTTTTTTTTTTTGGTGTTTGATAAAGCGTTAATATTAATTCGATAGAGTTCTTTCTGCTGTACAGAACTGTGCTTATCGTTTTCTCGAGTAATCCAATTGTTTTATTATTTTTGAGAATTAAAAATGGAATTTTATAAGCAATATTTTCGACACCTGCTCTTACTTCGCTTTTCATCGAACGCAGAAAGCTGCTGAACATGCCGTATTTCCAAAATTGAAAATTTTGACGAAAATCCGGAAAGCAGTTGTTAGAAAATGTTGCTTTTTACATCCTGGATATTTCATGGAGGTAAAAAGCTACATTTTTCAAGGTTGAAGATTTTGTCGAAAATCCGGAAAGCAGTTTTCGGAAAATGTTGTTTTTTAACTCTTGGATATTTTATTTCGAAGCCTCAAAAGTAAAATAATAGACGTGGGACAAAGAACATTGATGATCAGTGATTTTTGTATATCCGTTCGAAGCACTTCAATCCAGTGTAAATAAGACGTGACGAAATAAAGAATGAGAAGAAAAAATACAAAGTTTATTTCTTCATCTCCAAAACAGTGAAATATTAGGTTGGAAAATAAGTTCTTAGCGTTGTTATATTCTCTTTTGTTTTGCAACGATTTTTTTATTTCTATATAGCAAATTGTGTGATGTTCATTCAGCAAAAAAAAAAAAAATGTAAAACAAAAGATAATAAAAAAACGTTACGAACTTATTCCCCCACCTAATAATTTCTTCAATAATATATCGAGAAACAGAGATACAAAAATATACAAAAAGAATACACGTTCGACATTGTCGAATTTATCGTCCTCGAAATCTCTCGACTCGTCTCCTTCCTTTAAATATCTTTCAAGCAATTAAAAACCATTTAAAACCTGCGCTATAAATTTCAAACTTAATTGTCAACCTCCTTCTCGAAATGTAAATTAAAAAACTCGAAGGGAAATAAAGTACACACGTTTCGGTGAAAACCAGCTGATAACGAGGCGAGAAATATCGTTGGTACGGAGTTTGCAATTTTTGTTTAAACGAAACAATAATTCCTCGCACCCATGGTTGATCACGTTTTCTCGAGGATAACAAGGACGAAGGGATCCACGATCGAGGACGAGAATACCTCGCAGGGAATATCGTGCTCCTGACGTCTTCTACAGACCTTCCTTCACCAATTATAATTTTCCATGACAGGAAAGCAGCTTCTACCGCGCTATTATTATTTGCTTGCTCGTGCACTACGTTACAGTGGCTTCGTTAATCGCCCTCTATATCTATATGAAATTTCTTGTCCCATCCAAAGTCTACCTTATCCTATACATCCTCGCACTTCTCACGCTTAATCCCTTACTTGTTTCGTTCTTTTTTTTTTTTTTTTTTTTTTTTTTTTTTTTTTTTTTTTTTTTTTGAAAATCTTCGCGTCCTATATCCCAATATTATCCAAACCGTAAATATCCTCGAATCTGGTAGTCACAGGTCCCAAAGAAACTTCGTATTCAAACGACATTTTTGTTTAAATTAAAACAAAAAATGTTTAAAGAATACTTTTGAAATAAGTAGTCTTAAAAATATACCACGTTTTTAACTTTTCGCGTAATTAAATTAATTGCGGACCAAAAAGTAGGAAATCATTTAGGAGAAAATGAAAATCGGTACAGAAATATATTGAATATATGTGAGAACTATTGAAAATTAAAGAATACAGAAAAATGCAAAATAATGAAAAAAAAAAAATATTTGATGGTGTTGAAATGTTTTTAAAAAATATTTTCAAGTGGTGAAATATTAGCAAAACAATATTAAACGCGTTGCAATATTTTAAACAAATATTAGGAATATTGAAATATTGCAAAAAATATATTAAACGCCTTGAAATATTAAAAAGAAATATTTAAAAGTGTTGAAATATTGCAAAAAAAAATATTAAACGCCTTGAAATATTAAAAAAATATATATAAAAGTGTTGAAATATTACCAAAAAAATATTAAACGCGTTGCAATATTTTAAACAAATATTAAGAAGTATTGAAATATTGCAAAAAAAAGTATTAAACACCTTGAAATATAAAAAAAAAATATTTAAAAGTGTTGAAATATAAAAAAACCCCAGCTCTCATTTAATATACTGAAAAGTATAAAATATTTTCTTTTCAGTATTAAGTTTCAGTTTATTCATTTTTCGAAATTTCCGTATGACATTTCATCTCAGGAGTGGACAAATAAAAAATATAAAACTCGCGAACTAAAAATAACGTACGAACAAAAAGTCGTTCCGCGTGAAAAATAAAAGTCAACTAATTGAAAAAGACAGCAAACGTTTTTCGCTCGTTCGTATTGATAACGATTTAATAGAAGGGAGAACGTACACGTAACATACATCCTAATATAGCGCGTCGAATATGCGCGGTACCGTCGCAGTATCGAACAAGAACCTTCCGGGCGAGAGAGCGACCGCTGATGTCATCTAGTGCTTGCTCGAGAAACTACGAACAATTACGCCGAGCGTGTCGGTAAAATCGAGAGGCAGAGCTCTGTAAACCATCGTTTAAAAAATTTGTAAAATTCGATTTTTAATATAAATTTATATTTATACATATAAATTAACGGTATATAATATTATGTGATATATATTATAATACGTAACAATTAGGAATAATATAATATGTATTACATAACGTTATAAATAATATTTCTATATGATATAATATTATGAATCTTTATATACATATATATATATATATATATATATAAATAATTAATATTTATATACCGTGTAATAATTCTGACGTTTTTGAAACTATTAATAACCAGAATTCGTTAACAAATCATTTAACGAATGTCAGAAATATTGAAAAAAAAAAAAAAAAAAAAAAAAAAAAAAAAAAAAAAAAAAAAAAAAAAAAAAAAAAAAATTTAAAAAAAAAAAAAAAAAAAAAAAAAAAAAAAAAAAAAAACGAGTTGAACAAATATTTCAAAAGAGACTTGATTTGATTGATTTCATTGAAACAAACCCAAACAAACCCAAACAATACTTGTCACAAAGAAAATGTTATTTAATTACTTAATTTAATTTTTAAAAAAATGTTTGAGTTCATTGGATCAATTTTTAATTGAAAACGTTAAGGGGCAGTAGCTCAAATCGAACTCAACGATAATGTTCTATCAGCGAACAGGCAGAGCAATTTTTTTTTTTTTAATTTTTCTTCCACAAAAGGAATCAAGGACGAAACGATTTTCGACAGCATCGGAAAAACACGGAGGACGAAAACGAGAACATTTTTATTAAACTGTAATTCCTTGATATTTTTTTCGCGTCGCTGTAAAACTTCAATTTGTTCGAAACTCGACGATTAAAAAAGTGGATTTCCGGTTCGTCCGTGCTACCGAGCAAGTGGAAGTGGATAGTGGTCAGACAGTAAATTCCTGGGTTACAGGATTGGTAATCTCCATTTCGTGAGTGCGAAGGGAGGGAGTATCAACGGGAGGTGAAATAAACAGGCCGAAGGGATGCTCTCGGTGTTGGCCATTCGTGCATGTAACCAGTAGTGTGAGAAGGATGTTATTGCTCTCGTGGTACACGGTCAAACGTGTTCTCCGACGGGTCAGCCCGTGTTAAGTGAGAGACATGTACCCGCCTGTTCTAATATTATTATAAATGGCATAACCGATTCGCAACACACGTTGAATAAAACAAGTCGTTTTGTGCGATAGTCAACGTTAATCTGAAACCACCCATCGTCAGCTTTTATCAAGCTACATTCTCAATCCCGAAAAATAGGAAATCTTTTATTGTTTTTTTTTTTTTCTTTAGAAAACGAATGGGAAGAAGAAAAATGTATTTTTGTTTGGGTTTGTTTGGGTTTGTTAGCATCGTTAATCTGAAACCACCCATCGTCAGCTTTTATCAAGCTACATTCTCAATCCCGAAAAATAGGAAATTTTTATTGTTTTTTTTTTTTTCTTTACAAAACGAATGGGAAGAAGAAAAATGCATTTTTGTTTGGGTTTGTTTGGGTTGTAATTGTTTATTTTTATTTAGCAAACGAATGGGAAGAAGAAAAATGCATTTTTGTTTGGGTTTGTTTGGGTTGTAATTGTTTGGGTTTGTTTAGCAAACGAATGGGAAGAAGAAAAATGTATTTTTGTTTGGGTTTGTTTGGGTTTGTTAGCATCGTGAATCTGAAACGATCTATCGTCAGCTTTTAT
>JAPYZI010006401.1:0-24980 GCA_030523105.1 Ophioninae sp. A BG-2022a | reverse complement strand
TCATTAATATCCGATGATTTTTCGATTTTTGGCAGAATTTCAAAGTTGGGCCATCGATTTTTGCAAATTTTTCCATACATACCCCTTTGCCTCTTTTTTCGCGATTTTTCAAGTGGACATTCCGGGAAAACTATAAAAGATATCGATACGAATCCAACGCCATTATTCAAGTTAGGCAAAAACCTTTTTCAAACTCACGCATTGAAAGTCCATAGCATATAAGAAGTCCACTGTACGACCCTTTGAAATATCGTGATTTTTGAGATTCCGGAAAAGATGGCCCGGGAAGTCGAAAAATATTTTTTTGCGTTTTTAAACTCTTAAAAGGATCTGTTTGATCGGAAATTTTCTGCTGATTACGAATATGCCCGAGTTTTTGCCGAAAATACAAAATTAGACTGGGCAAATGCAAAAAACTTGTCTAGAATATTTTTTGGACATTTTTCCCTGCTGCAGCTTACGGTAACTATCGTAGCCACGGAGATCAGGAATTAGCGCAGTGAACAAGTGACAAGTCAAAAAATATATTGTTTCTTCGGAAAGATGCAAGCACAGTCGGTAATAACGGAGAATGCGAGCCGCTGCGCCGCCAGTGAGAAAATCGTTTAACTGAATTTTCTTGATGGTCGATAAGATTTTGAGCTCTGATGGTAACCACGACCCGCACAATTATTTTCAAAATTTTGGTAAATGCCGAGCATGTTCCTCTTAAAGCAAGTGTCCTGCATGCACACAATGAATTTCATTCCAAGCGGTTGAAAAGTATGGGAGAAATTGGATTTTCAGATTTCGAAGTGGCTAGGAACGCATTCGTCATTCCCTTAAGGGCATGACGAACATTACCACGTGACACACGAGTGCGAGAGATATAGTAGAAACGTTTTAAACCGCGATTTCTCAATAATGAAACGTTTTCATCCAAAATGGCGACCGGGGGGACCTCGGTGCCATCGTCCTGAACGCACACGACAAATTTCGTACCGATTGGTTCAGTCGTTTGCGAGAATAGTGCTTTCAAAATTTCGAAGTGGACGGAGACGTGTTCGTTCATGCCCTTGAAATACGCGAGAAGACGAAAACTCACACACATGTCCGAGTCGAAAGCTTCGATCACGACTTTTGGCGGTAACTCTTTAACGTCCTCGCGTGTACCGTGCAGCTCGATCGGTGGAAATATCAAAGTTTGATCCCAAAACGGATCCAAGCTCTGCTTGATTATCTGAAAAATGTTATTTCGATTTTAAAAAATAACCATCTTTAGTTTTCGCAAGTTTTCTTCTGCCCTGGAGGTGGCGCGATGTAACAGGAGGGCACAGGGAAAGTGGACGATAAATAGCTTCAGAAAATTTAAAAAAATGCATCACCAATCGATGAAGCACGAGTTTCTTTCCCAACATTTGGAAATGGGGATGAAACGAAAATAAAAGAGAAAATTGCGTCAGCTTTTAACGTGCAAAAGAGTATAAGAGTAAAAGCAGTAAAAAATTAACCATTCTTTGTTGAATCCGATGGAACTACGTTGGTACGTTTATATAGAAAAACATCGTCGCGTAATGGGTTAGAACATTCGATAATCCGAAATAGTTCGATCTTTAAGCACGATCTCATTTGACGGAAGGAAAAATTGTTATCTTTGGTTTCCTGATGGATTTATGCGGATAGGAATTGGAAAAGAGTTTACCTTGGTCGTTGAAGCGTAGCCGCGAAAAATCACCCTAACAAAGGGATCCATTAATCCGGACGAATCCATGCCCGGATCGAATCGACCTTGGAAGATGTGAGCTCGCAATTGAAATTTCTATAATTCGAGTTCGATCAATCTTTTTTATAACCCTCGTCAAATCAACGTAGAATTTATTTTTACAAATTCGAATTAAGGGATTATTAAATGGATGGATGGATATTAAAAAATCGAAAATCTTGGAAATTTGTGGAATTCTTTGAGGTTCTTGATAAAATGATGACGCATGAATTATTACAGATTTTTTACTTTGTTTCGAATTTTATGGCTGACTAATAAGATAATAATTTATTTATTAATTAATTGATCAGAGCGTATTCATTAAATTTAAAAAATTGGGATTTCGTTTTTTCGAACAGTTGAAACAGGTTTCGTCGAATTTACCTTCAATTATTATTACACGTGAAAAAATAATATTTCTCAATATTGATTCATGATTAAATTGGCTATTTATAAAACTAAATATGTACGAAATGATCTAGACATTTAAATTCATAATTCCCCAATTTTGTACTCAACTTTTGCTCGAACGTTTATCGAGGCCTTAAACTGATCAAGAATTTATTTATTTGTTAAAGTCTCACCTCAAACTGATAAATAATTTTTTTATTTTTTTTCTTTTTAAATATCTATTATTATTTTTTTTTTTTTTTTTTTTTTTTTTTTTTTTGGGAACTGAGAAAAAATAGTTTCTAGGATGGGGAATTATGTAGATGTTGGTTTTCAATTACAGAGAAATAATTTAAAACGTGTTTACCGAATTTTCCGTGTATTTGAAAAATCTTGGAAAAACATCGAGACTCGAACGATGATCGACTTCGTATCCGGATGGTATCGAGCTCCAGCAAGCGTTCGCGAATTTCGCATTACCAAGCCACATGAATATTTCGAGTTTGCAAGCGCTGTAGTCGTGCACCTCAAAATCTCCCTCGTCTTCGAGATTTTTGAAAAATAAATTAATCCTCTCGCCGCAATTGTGACCGCGCGAAGTTTCCTCCTCCGAATAGATAATTTGTCCCGCCGTTAAGCGAGCGTATGCTACTCGTCGCGAGCCAGCGATCATCCATACGAAAACGTCTGGAAAATCGTCCTGCGGCTAATTCCAAAAATAATTTGAGTTCAGTACGGAAATGACGATTTTTTTTTTTTTTCAAGACCTCATAATTACTCGACGTGAATTATTAAATCATTGAAAAATTAATAAAAGTAACACGGAGCGCTTTTCTTTTAGCGCGATAAACTGCAAATTATAATAAAAGTAGGAAACAATGAAAACGTGAATTCAAAAGGAAAATTTTTTTGTTTTTATTGAAACTGTTTTTCTTCGGTCAACAAAAATTATTTGCCAAGGGACCTCAATTTTTCTTATTTATATAAAAGATTTTTTTTTTTTGCTAATTAAACGTGCGTTTAAATAGTACAATTCTAATATTTAAAAAATCATGTTCTCGTTCGAATAATATAATTTTCTACCAGATGAAGTTTTCTCTTCGAGAAAGAAAAATTAATTCGTTTCAATATTATCGAATAAAGAATTGGCTGGAATACGAGAAATCCAATTTTTACCATTTCAATAAATGATACTGTTAAATGAATTTTTATCGAATAATAAGAATATTTTGATCGAGTTAATTTCAAGAAATACCAATATTTATTAACTTACTATAAGGATCAAAGAAGATGAAAAATGAAAGCTTGAATGTATAAGATTTTAATAATATTTTAGTTTACACGATATTAAACCAAGTAATCAATTAAAATTGAATTAAAAACTTCAATATTTGTAAGATAAATTAATAAAATAACTATGATGACTAATTAATTTTAAAAAGTCATTGATTCGAAGAATGAATTTAATTCATTCAATTAATTAAAAGATTAATTAATTAAAAAAAAAAATGGATTCTTATCGACTAAAAATATCACTCACGTCGTCGCAGAGTTCGCGTACGTCGTGAAGGTACCTATAAGCGTGTGTCATGGCAATTTTGATATAATGATTATTCGCAAGATAACCGTTGACTTTGATCATCCTGAGGATGGCCTCTATTTTCTCGCGGCAGAGATTAACTCTGTGACGATCGAGTTTCGTTGTGCCGCCTTCATCGTCGTAACGGCCAGTATCCAATATGTGAAGATAATGGGTGCAGTAATGCTTCAGCGATGTTATTATTTCGTTGTAAGTGCTGTAAGCCACGTGACTCTGGACCGTTATTAATCCCTCCAACTTTTCCAGTTCGTTTTCCTGATTTTTAAAAAAATATTTTTTATTATTTTTAGTAATATATAACAAAATATTGAATAATAGCAAACTGTACCAGTTTTGGGACAGCAATTATTGTTTTCTATCTGTGTTCGAACACTTTCGTCTCCCAATGTTTGGACATGTTATTATTATTATTATTATTTATTGATTTCGTTACTTTTCACGTATATCGCTAATATACCGAAACGTTCCAACCAATGTGCGCAAGGTCACTCTTACGAAACTTGTGAATCCACGATTCCCCCATTTTTTACGAACTTTTCAGCCCTTTTTATTCAGCCAGTAATACCTCGAGCAAAGGAAGAAAAAGAGACAAAAGGGAGGAAAAAAGAGAGGGGAAAGAGAATTCGTCGATTGGCGAGTTAAGCCAATCGACGCTCCATCATTAGGCACTCGGCCTATCCAACAACCTCAACGTTCCGTTGGATCACTTCCTTCCTTCTATTCATCCAATTTTTTCCTTTCCATTTTTTTTTTTTCGATCCGTCTTGAAATGGAAAATTTACCGAAGAGCAATGATAAAGCACGCATGGTTGGGTGTACAAAGGTAAAATGAGAATTTTTCGGTCTCGAATGAGCCACTCGAATCTTTGACAGCGTCGCCAAGCGAGAGATAGAGATACACTTTGACGAATGAGAACCCTGAGAATATATTACAATCTTGAGTGCAAATCTCCAAAGAGATATATCTTGTCCCTTTCTCGTTTCGCTACGATTTAAATCCCCAGCACGGAAATTTCGCACGTGGAAAACGAGGTCCGGGCAGTAGACGATACAAAACCATAGAGACCTGTATGGGGGACCCTTGGGTCGAGACCGTTAAAATTTTTACGATCTCAAAGAGATTTCAGATTTACCGGAAAGAATTTTTTTTCGTCAGCTTCTTTCTCGATTCTTTCCACTTTTCATTGTTCTTTTATCCTGTCCTTTTTTTTTTATCTCCACCAAGAAGTGAAACAATGAAATTGCGGTTTACAAAGTTCTTGATTGGTAATTTTCCGGTGACCCGAATACGAGAAAACGCCAAGCGTTTCAAACGAATTTTTAAGCATTTGTCATAAATAGATTTTTTTCATTTTTTTTTTTAAATTATAGCAATTAAAGTGAATACAATGACAATATAATTATAATTATAATTTTAATTATGATAATAATAATTATTATTATTTATTTCGATTATAATTATTTTTTCATTGCGTTTATTTTAATTAAGATAATTTAAAAAAAATAAATAGAAAGTATTTAAATAAATTTATCTTCTTTTTATAATTTGAATAATTTAATTACACGAATATATTTCGTAATGCTAGTTTTTTTTAGTTATTTCATGATATTTAATTATTTACAAAATTCGATAATAAATTAACCAACTTAAATTTTTTCTGCAATAATAATTTTAAGTGTTTCAATAATTGTCGTATCTTTTATCATAACATTATTATTCGATGCTGAGGATTTTATTCCTCATTATTATTTCGATCCCTTTAATTTTCTTCACGACTTTAATGATATTTATAAAAATAATGATTACGATTGTTACTACAACATTCTCTGTTGTCACAGGATGTTTCTGTACTGATTAATTAATTATTTTTATTAATCCATTAATTAATACTTTTTATTATCAATTCGTAAATTAATAAAAATGTACGAATTGAAGATAAAAGTCAATTAATAAAAATAATTACTTAATCATTATTTCTTAATCCTTTTTTTTCAAACTCATGTAGAAGCTCACCAAATAGTCAGCAATGAAGCGTAGACTGTTGGAATTATTCACTCGCCATTCGAGATTCGGCCACCACGATTTCACGAACATGCACGGTTTGCTCGAACCCAACGGTATATAATTGTACTTTCCGTCAGTACTCCCCGTCAACCTTGGCAACGTCTGGCTCTCGAAGACCGCTCGTTTTTCCAAATTTATTTTATCTGCCATAGAATTTTTTGTTAAGGGACGAAAAAAAAGCACCGAACCATTTTTTTTTCGTTGATTTCGAATAATCGTTTTTTTATCGAGTACATATTCGTCGTTAAATTTTTATTGGTAAAATGTACGTTTTATTACGGATCGGAGCTATAAAACGATGAAATTTTTGGGATCGAGATCAATAAAATGATCCGGACCAACGAGGTGGGTCAAATCAATTTATTTATTACCCGTATTGCCGTGCATTTCAAACGTACCGTGACACATCAAAACTAGTCGAGCTGGCTCGATTCGAACAGCTGGAGAAGTTTTTGTTGATAAGTGTCGACGGAAATTTCGTACTCGCAGCCGTCGATATTATATCCACTTATATGTGTACAGTCTTGCTCAAAAGTATCGGGCACCCCGTGAGCTTCATTTTGGAACGGAAAAACAAACTTATTAACTAAAAAAAAAAAATCATTCACCAATGGGCCAAACGAGGCTTCGAACGATAACGGTACAATTTTCCGAAGTCGAACTTAGCCGAAAAATTGCCATTTCCAAAATGATTCGATACAAAAATAAATCCCAAAAATAAAAAATAAATAGCTAAACTGAGCCAACTTCGTCAAATTTCAAACCTAGTTTTATAAATTCATTCAAAATTCTTTTTCAACGAGATATTCAATTTTTCGTCCGGATGGAAGACCCATTAGGTGTAGTAAAAAGAAATCCATTATTTTTCCAATAGATGTCGCTGCAAAGATGAAATTTCGTACTAATCAAACTTCAGCGACAGTTTCGTGATTGGTTGATTCCAGAAAAAAATTGATTTCTTTTTACTACACCTAATACATTTTTTCCCGGATGGAGAACATATTAGTAAAAATAAATCCATTATTTTGTGTAGTAAAAATAAATCCATTATTTTGTGTAGTAAAAACAAATCCATTATTTTGTGTAGTAAAAATAAATCCATTATTTTTCCAATAAATGGTGTTGCAAAGATGAAATTTCGTACTGAAAGAACTTTAGCGACAGTTTTGTGATTGTTTCACTCCAGAAAATAATGGATTTCTTTTTACTAGACGCAATACACATGGCGCCTAACAATTTTGAGCAAAACTGTATATATAAATACATGTACGTATACGGATCCTTGGAACTCACACAAGTCGCTATAAATTTCAATCAAACGGACCATACGTCGCACCAGAGGAAATAATACGTGTCAGAGCATTTCACCAAAAGTTTTCTCTCGTTCGTAGAGAGAAGGTTGGCGCCAATCCCCCCCCCCCCCGCCCAACAGCATCGTCATTTTCCATGTTCAAACTGCATCAACTGTTAGGTGTACACCCGTGTGTGTGGAAACGCGTTGTTCATTGCCGAGGCGGAGAAGTCACTCCAAAACTTGATTAATTAATATCCCCTAGAAGTTGCTTGGTAACGCGAGAGTTTATGCCCTTTGAAATCCTATTTAAAGGCTGTCTTATTTATCGCATCGTTATTTTAAAAGTCTCGAAGGATTTCGAACTTTCATAACGGTTTTTATGTTTTTATTTGTTCACGCAAAGTGGAAGGTTTGTTCGGATTAGTTAGGAGAATGATTACGCATCTCGTACAATTCCAATAGTGCTTTTATCGAAGTTTGAAAAAAAATAAATAAATAAATAATAAAGAAAAACAATGTTATAATTCGTCTTTCAGTAAATACTTTGGACAGAGTAATAATACGTTTAGTAATTACTATATATTTGGATAATGAATACGAGGCTAGTTGAGTTAAATTAATTAAATGATTTTTTGAATTTAAGTCAAAGCTTATTTTATTGTATTCAATGAAAGCGTAATTGTATCATAATAATTGAAGAATATATTTTTATGTAATTGTATTAGATAAAAGTATCTTTTATTGAGTTTTCACCAGTCGCTCGTGTTGATGAGCATTGACGAACCAAACATTCATTTTTATGAATTTTAATTAGTCGAAAATACGCTGATGGATACTCATTGAACAAAAACCGATTTTGATGGGTTTTTGCAAGCTCGAAAAATTCGTAGACCTTTAAATGTTGGAGAGGTCACTTCTAAAGAAATTTATTAGTCAAAAACGTATTTTAATGGGTCTTGGTGACACAAAGATCCATTTTAATGAATTTCGATTTGACAGAAGAATATTTCGACCTTCAAATGACAAAAAGGAGGTTTTTGAAGGAGGTTTTCTTTTATACGTTTTTATGGGAAATGAATAATGCGGGTTGTTGTAAAAAAGACGTATTTATGGTTTGATAAAAATCCACCTTTTCAATAACACAATCCGGTGAGGATACATCGATGACGAATAATGTCTTACTCACCGACAAGCCCATCGTCACTCTCGATACACTGGCTGTGCGGATACATATGATTACCGCTGTTCCCCAAACTGATCTCAAAATGTAGAGCTTTCGTCTTGTACCGCGATCGATCGATCATACAAGCGTCATAAATAATCCCAACGAGAATGTATTCCTCGGTATCCCACAAGCTTTTCTGAAAATCAACGCGCTCACGAATTATTTTTAGCTCGCAGTACGATAAACGAGAGTTTTTCGCAGTTTCCCTGTGCCCTCGTGGAAGCTAGATAGAATTGGGTCAAGTGTGCGCACGTTGCAATTTCGAGGGTCGTCAAGGTTAGAAGATAAGAATTAGAATGATAAGACTATCGGATCATCGGATACAGAATTTATTCATCTTTTTCGTGTTTTATCATCAGATAAAACATTCACTTAATAAAATGAATAAAAAATAATTTTTTTAATTTACGAATTATAAAGGCTTTATAATTCGTAAGTAAAAAATATTTTTATAAATAAAAACAAATTTTATAAATCGTAAATTATATTACGATTTATAAGAATTAAATTGATTAAACAATAAATTCAATTTTTATAATTTAATAAAATTTGGAAAAATCATTAAATACAATTATAAATATAAATGTTCGAACGAATAAAATTCTAATAAAGCAATCGAGTATAAATTTACAGTCCTGCAAGTGTAAATCTCCGACGAATTTTTTTATTCGCCAAAATTTTATAAGAAACCGAAGAAAAATGGAATCGTGCTTTCAGCACTAAACCATAATCAGATAAGTCATTTAATTAACAAAATCTTAGAAAATTATTTTAATAAATTACGAATATAAACGTTCCAACAAATAAAATTCTAATAAGGCAATCGAATATAAATTTACAGTCCTGGAGGTGTAAATCTCCGATGAATTTTTATGCGCTGTAATTTTACAGGAAACAGAAGGAAAATGATATCGCGCTTGCAACACTGAACCAGAGTAACGATCGATGACAACTCGAAAATAGACAATTTTTCACGAATGCTTGTTCCGATCGATGATTAAATAGCTTAAAGAGATTGCGATAGCTTTGTCATTAATAAAACGATGATACGTTCTCCTAACAAGAGGCTGTCTCATTTTTAACCGTTTACCTCGATAATAGGCGCGGCAGGTTCCGTTTGAACTCCGCAACCGGGGGATCCACCTGGATCATCAATTTCCGTCTTTAGAGAAATGAGAACTCTGCCACGGTAAATGGGTCGCGTTGTTGAACATTTTCCCAGGCAGTGACAGCCGCAACACTTCTCTTCGTGAGCTTTACCGTAGAGATGAATGAAGGATGGTCCATACGTAGGAAGGAATCCTACCCGTGGGATGCAACGAAAACTCTCGTTAGTCCGATTAGCGATAATCGATCGGAAATAAAATGTAATCTTCAGGGTTCCTTTTCAATGACGTTTCTTTTTGCTTTTCTCGTGACCCGGAACTACCCCCGCTCTAAACTTTCCACCTTAATCGTATTCCCATATTGGCACAGATGTAAACTCAAAGGACCAACCGTATTCACCGGAGTTCGAAATTTTCGTCAAGTTCAGAGTATGGCTGGCCAATGGAAAGTTGCACCGGGTTGAACAGCACGTACCGTGAACTTTAGCCTTCACGGCTATCCTGACGCGGGCTGATAAAGGCGGAAACATTTCCTTGAAGACTATTCTCTCGTTGAATTGTAACGCTGTTGTCGATGTCGTTTGCAAGCTCGTTGTACCCTGACGGAAAGTATCAACGACATCGTGTTTCATGGATTTTGGTAATTGTAGGAAAATAATGACCAATAAGTTTGAGGAGTTTGGCTCAAGGGATGATTTTATTGGTGACGAGGAACTTGGGTTAGTCAAAAATCGTTTGGACATTCAATTTCATGGACATTGACGAAATCGTGTATGAAATTTCGATAATAATGATAAATGTTAATTATTTCAATAATAAAGTTAATCGTTTATTAATCATTTCAATTATTCAGTCAATTATTAATCATTTCAATTATTCAGTCAATTATTAATCATTTCAATTATTCAGTCAATTATTAATCATTTCAGTACCAATTTCAATGATTTCAATTATTCGGTTAATTGCACTTTTAGTTTAGCTACTCGCCTTAACGAAAACGACAAAAAAATCAAAGTTTTTGGTCGTTTTTAAAATAGCGTGAGGTACCCTATTATTAGAAGTTTTGAGACCCACTTTGATCACAGGGCAAAGTACCCAATTATTGGAACTTTAAGTACCACTTTGAGAATAAGATAAGATAGCTTATTAATGATCCTTCATTAGAGACCGTGAACATGAATAATGAAAATTATCAATAATTGATAGGGAGACTAAAATAAGGTCACTTTATTTTAGATTATGTTGGCTTAGAATTGAATATACTATTTTGAGTATAGTATATTAAACGAGAAAATAGATATACATAATAAATATTTACAAAATTTCAATGTCTATTTCTTGTTCGAGGAAAAATGAGATTATTATTGTTAATATCAAATGAGAAATAACAAAAATATAGCAACAAATTCCAAATTAATTATTTCACGAGATACCGAAAAACCGTGTACAACGTTTTGGAAAATATAGTTTCGAAAAAAAAACGCAAGCTACGTTTGACCTTTCTCTCCAATTCGGATTGCCTCATTGTATTTTTTTAATTTTCAATTTTTTTATAACCTTTTTTTAAAGAGGGAACAGATATTCAAACAGTTTCCCTGTGCCCTCCTGTGCAAAAGATTCCTACTTAATGATCTTTCAACAATGGAAAATTTTGATGTGTTAACTATAAAAAACAAAAAGAAAAAAAAAAAAAAAAAAAAAAAAAAAAAAAAAAAAGATCGTTATCGACAGACAAATTAAATAGAAATATCGATGGGTTCGATTGAAACTTGTGTGACTTGCACTGACGAAGGAATCTTTCTCCCTCTCTTAATGACGTTTCCAATCAATTGTGATCGATTTGGAAGGAAACGCTGACGAGGAATCGGACAAAGGGAGAAGCCAGTTGGTGCATTAAGGGGTGATCGATACCGGTGGAAAACGAGGCCTGGCATTTGGCGTAGCCCAAGTCTATCGAGCGAGCAGGCTTACAGGTAAACGAGAAGCGGACTACAATAAAACGTAGACACGTATATAACGCGTATACCCACGGCGGAGCAATAGAGTATCGATCATTAAATGTAATTACCCCTCTGCCTCGAATATTTATAGAGCCTCGAGAAGACCTACGAAAAATAAAAGACGAAGGACAAAAGTAGACTTATAGATTAAAACGTGTCTGAGAGTGTCTCGTTTCGCAAGAGTTTTCTGGATTTCGCAAGATCGAAATCGTCCCGAATTTTTCTTTTTTTTTTCAGCGTCTCTGAGTACAGCAAAATCGAGAGAAGCACTTTTGTTAGTGAATTTTTTTTTACGATTTATTATGGTGGTACTGGATTGATATTAAACGATTTAAAAATTTTCGAAAATCAGGGAAATAATAGTTGTTGATAGAATTGTAATAAATTATTTATTGTACAATTTAATTTAATTCAATTCAATTTTTATATATTTTTTATTTAATTTGAATTTGAGTTATATTTTTATTTTATTTTCATTTTTGTTTTATTTTTATTTTATTTGTATTGTAATATTATATTGTAAAATTTAGAAAATAGTGAAAGATTAATTTTAACAATAAATGAATCAACGATAATTGAAAACTTCGTTATTTCGTAGATAGTTGAGTAGTATCAGAAGTATCAGAAGTATGCTCAATAATCTCCCAACAGAAAGAATTCCCATTTCTTTAATTAAACTCCAAAAAAGCTCGTTGAAGTTTGGGTTCGATTGGGTTGGCTCGAAACTTGAAAAAATTTGAGTTTTCTTACCCTTAAACTGGTCAAGATTAACTTTAATATTAATCGGTTAATTGTATTTATTAATTAAGTAGTTTCGTTGATTGTCTCCATGAATCAAGTAATTGTTATCATTAATTAAGCGATTGTCTCGATTAATTAAATAATTGTATCCGTTAATTGCCTCTATTAATTAATTAGTTTCCTCAATTAATTAAATAATCTCCGCCATTAATAAAATAATTTCAGTCGAAGATTGAAATCAGAGGTATTTTTCCCTTTGATACGAATTCACTGATGAGCCCAATTCGTAAGGCTCATCGGGGATGGTTCGAGTTTGCGGCTATTTCCGTTCTCCTTAAGGGGGAGATAAGAAAATGAGGATTTACCTTCATACCGGCGAACGATATCTCGACGTATGGTTTGACGTAACTCGAATTACTCGTGCATGCGATGGTCTTGTCGGCTGTTGGTAAACCGTCGACTCGATAAACCGAGAACACGTATCGGGCTCGTTGCCTCGTCGTAATGCTCGCATCCACGATAGGAAGCAATAAATTTCTGGAAGTACGGCGTTCGGACGATTGCCCCTTTAAGATAACGTCAAACTTTCGCACGAATACGTGAGTCGGGAAGTTCCCGTAGAAAGGAAAGGGTCAATTTTGAGCTCGAGTTACAACGCATTTATTTATAACTTTACGCGAAAAAAAAAAATGTTTATTCAATCGCGATGAACGAAAAGAACAGCTTAAGGGATTACTTGATGCACCGTCGGGATAAAAGTTTATCCAAAATAGAGAAATCGTACATTCACAAGTCTTAATTGTGCATTATACTTTTGGGTTTACAGATAGCTGGAAGATGCTTTTTGATTTTTAATAGATGGGAGAAAAATCGTTCCTGCCCAAAAATGCAAATTTCGCTTGAAAAAAAAAAAAAAAATAAATAAAAAAAATAAAAAAATAAAAAAAACGGCACAGAAAACCTGAGAATCATCGAAATGAAAAATAACAGCAGTGTCCTTTAAAATATATCGATATAATACCACTTGTAAGTAATATTGATTAATAATTTTAACGTTAAAGGATTTTTAATTGTATTTTGAATGGTACGTTAATTTTAAATAAATTTATAATAAATGTAGGAATAATTTTCTTTGGGAAATGTTTCTGACCCAATCGAGTGGATATATGTTTTTTTTTTTTATGAACCAGCTTTTTTTATCAGGCTTTGTTTAAATATTTCGAGATATAGCGATACTTTAATTTGGCATTGACGATAAAATGGAATTTTTGCACGCGCGTTCTTTCAATCTAAGTAGGTAATAATACTGTTTTAGATATCAATTTATATCTGAAACAGCAATTTTCAATATGATATGTAAAATATAAAAATATAAAGCAACCCTTCTATGTCTTCGTCGCCATCCGTTTCCGGATGTGCCTTTAACTTTTCGCCTTTCGCGGCAATCGTTACATTGCACTTGACGTAACCTTTCGATGCACCCGATTGATCCTTAGGATTCATTAGCATCGCCCATTTGTGGTAATACTCGTGATCTAAAAAAAAAAAATTGCTAAAAAAACACTTAGCTCTTATTTAAATACAGTTTAATAAAAATAGAAAAAAGAAATAGAAATGTTCTAATTGAAAACAATGTGCAGAAGCTTTAAATAGTTATCCGATTATTAAAATGTTTGAAATCCACGAATACAATAAACTGAACAGCTAATAAACCGAACATTAAACTTTACAAGTTCAATTTTCTGGCTGTTAGCAACGTTCCCTGCACCGGAATATTTCTCGAAAAGAGCATCAATAAAAGAAAGCTATTGTTACCAGCTCGGAAAAAGGAGGTTCCGCAATTTCTCCATCGACGAACGGTAAATTACCGACTGTCGGTAAATTACCGACAGTCGATAAGTTACCATCATTCGATAACGATATTACCTACTCTATTAACGTACAACGAAGTAGCCTTGAATCGTTCACGCACTGTCGATATTGATCGCTAGATAACGCCTCAAGCTCCTTCATCCGATCTGTATCCACATGCTGCTGTAACTAAGCTCTTATTAATAATGTAAAAAGTATCTTCTTTACTTGGCTGATCCCAGACAGTTCCAGCTTCGAAATATATTCCGCCGTGAAACTTGAGCTGTCGCATTCGGTTACGTAGATAGGAAGATATCGATATCCTCGTTCTCATCAATTCTTCAAATTGGCACGTAAAAGTGAACACGAAATACTGCAGGAACCATCGAATTATTTATTTTAAAAAATGATGACTCAACATTCTCGTTTATAACGAGGAGGACTCAAAATGGACGAGGACTAACCTCGTTGTAGTAAGGGCAGTCGGTTCTCTCACGAATGCTGGTTTTTTTCTTATGATTTCCCACTTTAACGACTATCATTGGATTGCCGTTTTGCGGAAGATGTCTCGCTTCGATAATCGTAACGCCAATTTGGAAAGCACCGTACTTCCATGGATGTTTTTTGAGATCATAAGCCATCACGTTTTTGGGACAATTGTCTTTTCGGATTGCTACCGTCACTGATCCATTTTCCTAGCGAATGTCAAGTATTTTTTTTTTACCCCTTTCTCTTCTCAATACAGTTGACACTTGACGTATCAGCTGAGTGAGAAAATTCACCATGATAAAAAAAATCGACGTTATCAAAAAATTAAAATAGTTAATAACGTCCAATACACAGATTTACACCTAAAATATGAAACCCAAGCTGCGATCGTTTCGGTATTCGGACGCAATCTCGGCCTTAGTTGGATGACCGGGCTCTTTTCGTAACCTGAAAATTCATATCTTGACCCAAACGAACCGATTTCCTTACTAAAATACAATTTTACTGAATTTCTAACGATAAAACGAATGAAACCCAGTCAAGTTGTAACCGTCTTGATCCACGTGACTTTTTTGGACTTTCCCCGTGCCTTCTTGACAAAAAAGTGATTCTATCAGGACCAAACGTTTCTGGACATCAATCTTTAAGATCACGTGCTAATTTCTCCCTAATAAAGTTAACTCATCCTTATCAATAAATCTAATAAACTGCCAATCAAAAAACTTGCCTCGTTCCTAAAAAAAAAAAAAAAATAAATAAATATGTTTCTCCACTCTGGGTCTAAAAAAGTCAACAAAAAAAGAAAAAAAAAAAAAGCAAACGAAAAAAGAGAAAACATATCCCGTCCTCAGCGATCCCATCCCACGAATTCCAGCGTGTGTACCAGAGACTTTCAAGTTTTACCTCGCCCTTATCTGCGGAGCTCGGTCTCCACCGCGAACCGCGAGGACCAAAAAACCAAAAAGAGTGCTAATATATTGATCGACGTTATCGAGGCTCCGACGGGCGTACAGAATGGCGAAAGAAACTTAGCAGTCTTCGAGCTTGTGTGTCTGTCCGTGTCTGCGTGTATTTTCGTGTCTCGTGTCAGGACCACAAACGGCAGCAACTTACAGCGTCGACCGAGCGAGAGAGAAAAAGAAGGATCGCGGTGACCAAAATTGGATTTATTTCACCAATTTGTTGGAGGACGGAGGCGCAGGTGCGATTTCGAATGACCGTTCTCGTAGAGAGCGCGAACTTGTGCGGATCGATTTTCGGTGGTATGTCTAAATTGGCCTGATCTTTCTCTCTCTCTCTCCCTCTCTCTCTATTTTACGAATAACGAGGAGAAAGAGTAACATTTGCCACTGCATCTAGATCCGAGAAAAGGAATCCCAGGGGGGGGGGGGGGGGGGGGGGGGGGGGGGGGGGGGGGGGGGGGGGGGGGCGGAGAGAGAAAGAGAGAGACGGTTTTCGAAGCGACGACCCAATCGTACCCCCAGACGACAAACTATTTTAATAAGGCAAAGGACGTTTGCCAATTTCGTACGGAGGGCTCCAATCCCTCGAATCCTCGATGAATCTGTACGAAACCTCTCCCTGAGTTATGTATATTTCAAGGCTTCGAACGAAATCGAAGGGCAAAAAGAACAGGACGAGAGTAATTCGACTGCTGTCTACCAAGGTAGAAGGCAATGCGAATTGTACGAAACAAATTATAGGGATCGGAAATAAACGTATCCACGAATGCCTTATTACGATCGAGTTCGAGAAAATACGGAAGATTTATTTTTCCGATTGTATAAAACGATGGAAATGTTACTTCGAGGGATAAGGATTAAGAATAATTGTTCCGGGATATCTCATTTTTTTATTTTTATGGTTTATCGGAATTGTGTTATTATTGATTATCGAAATTGGTATTTCAACCATATTTTCGATACTTGTGAGAATCATGGTTCATTGAATTGCTGTTATAATTATTTCAAGCGATGCGATCAGTAATTTTAATGATTTAATAATTGTTTTTTTACTTTTTTGGGTTACTTGAATAACCTGATCGTTATGTATTATTGAAACGAGTATTCCAACCATTTTTCTAATACTTATGAGAATAATGATTCGTACAATCTGTTCAATAATCAATTTAATCAACAATTATTATAAATAACTTAAATAATTGCAACGATTGTTATAAACAAAATCAAACAAGTCCGAATAATAATTCCAATAACAATTGCAAAATATCGGAATAATATTTGTCATAATTATTTTGAATCGTTCGAATAATTATTTTCATTGACCAAACTTGGGAGAAATAATTAATTTTATGACGTAATCCATCAGATCGATTGGTCGTTTAATTCAAGAATACCGAACCGGTCGTATCGGCGATCGGAGAGGCACATCGAATATCAAGAAAATCAAAAGTGAAATGTCTCTTGAGGTCTACTGACAGTCCGAGTTGCGCAATGGGTCACGAGATCAGTGATCGCCGATACAAATTATTAATATTATCTTCCATTATCGCGCGAAAACAATTAGGGGGGCGATTCGATGCCGAACCAATTAGCAAAATATGATACGAGTCAGCATCCTCGTCCACGCGAGAAGACCCACGTCATAATCAGATATCGAGTCACCCTCTGCGACGTCGTGGATCCCCATCTGTTTTTTTTTTTTTCCATTTTATTTTTTGCCCTCGTCGTCAAATCGTATCACTTTTCGAGTTTGCCAGACAGATTCAATATCGGATTAAAAGAGTGCTTAACAAATTGTTCGACGATAATAAGATCCTCGTCTTCTTCCATCGTTTACGCAAATTCGAATTAATCTCTGATTCAATAATTCCTCCGAGATTATCAATCGGCTCGCCGATTTCCAACGATATTGTTCTCCAGACGACAAAAAATATCAATCGTCAAATAGAAGGTTTTTCCTCCGTCATATTGATTATATTCGCTGGGTCTTGACTGTACTTTTTTTATTATCTTTTTAAATTATTTGATTTTTTAATTTAATTATTTAATTTTTACTTTTTTATTATCGAAAATTATATAGTTTTTTTCTTGACATTTATAATATTATAAAATTATATATAATTATATATAATTTTTGAATTGTTGTTGAATTATATAATGTATTTTGAGAATAACTGTATAATTTTTTCTAAAATAATATATAAATATAAATAATAAATATAATATATTTTGTTAGAACAAAATATAAAAATATATATCGTCTATCCTACGATGGTACTTTTTTAAAATGATCATCTTTCAGTAATTTAAGATATTACTGGATTTCCTTTTAGTTAAAAAAAATAATAACAATACTATATATAACATTTTATCGTAATAAAATATACAAATAAATATATCGTCTATTAAACGGTCGTACTTTTTTTTTACTATTATCCTTCAATAATCTAAGATGTTACTGGATTTTCTAAACGTTAAAAAAAAGGCGTTTAAAGCTATTCCATCATAAGTTTATTTTGAATTTGAGTTACCTGAAGCGGTGAAAGATTTTTTTTTTTTACGACGTTTTAAAAAAAGTGCTACGTTGGATGCAACCGTAGTTTGGTTAAATTATAAAAATTAACGTTTTAGCTAAAACTCAATAACACTCTCGTAAATAAATAAAGATGCGAAAATAAAAAATTGTTATTTTTCAGAAATTGTTTTAACGACTTCAAAATCGCTGATGTTCGATAAGACTGTAGATGACGCGAATACACACGAGAGTCGACTTTATCTTGCACACGAGGGATATTTTTATTAACCCAAACAATAATATTAGACTTACCGTATTTTTAATAACCGGTACATCTGAAAATAGGATTCAGTGTGCAAGCTATTATTGAACAAATAAACACCGTGTCGATTATCCGGTATACGTCAATCCGATGAAATCCAATGAAATTATAAATGACAGACACAAGTGCGAGCTTCTCACGTCAATCGTCCCCTCGTACACATTTATGTATCCTCCAATGTAAACATCGAGGAACACACGAAACTGGCGATCGAACTTGCCTTGTGCCAACAAATCGAAAAAAAAAAAAAAAAAGAGGCGGACCATCATTGCTCTCCAATCCATCGAGACGTGTAGTCATACCAGCTGTTGAAACAGACATCACTTATTACAACATCGAGTCCTCGCCACACTTACAATGCCCCAGAAAACAATGAATTATTTAACACTGCTTTTGAATAACTAAAATACATAATTTGAAACCGTCACGTGTTAGTTCTCGGAGTCTAGTCGCATACGACAAAACTACGATTCAATCGTGTTTGTCTTTTTCAAATTGAAGACTATTCCTTCGATCGTTTTTCAACGATTTTTCCAAATCTTTATTAGATCCGAGCTTTTTTTTTTTTTAAAGAGGCTGAAAAGTCTACTTTTTTTCAATCCAATTTGCTTGTAATCCGTAAATTCTTTGAGATTTCCGTTTAGTCTGATTTTGTTTATATCGATCATGGGATTTTGCTTTTTTCAAATTCTAATCAATTTGGTCGATTAACTTTGATTCCTACAATTATTAAAGTTCTGAAATGATTTTTAAGCCTCGATCTGACGTTTGATTTTTTTTTTTTTTTACGAAACTACCTCGAGTTTTTTGATTGATTTCCATCAATTATTCTCCACTTACGTAATCTCCCAGTTTGTTAGAATTACCCATCCAATATCTGCTTCTTCGTCAAATTCAACACGATTCGTTTGCTCCCGTCCGATCAATTTCAAGTTTTCACATTTTCAGTTTTCCTTTGAAATTTCGAAAAATTTCGAAAACCTTTGACATATTCCTCCTCGACGTTATTCCTGCTTTCACAAATTCTCTATCATAAGAAATATAGCAAAAGAACTGCCAAAAAAAATATCTTCAAGTGGCCACGATATATTTAAAAAAATTTTTTTTATTTTGGTAGTTAAAGAAAGTCAAAAAGGAGCGTTCAATTTCGAAAGGAGATCCGTTATCTTTCCGGTTCTTTCATCGGGACTCCAAGTATGCAATTTGCCGTTTCGCGATTCGATCTCCGTAAAGATTTTTCTCACCGGGCTCTGCTTTTAAATACCTGAGTATACGGATAGCTGCGCGTATATGACAACCTCGGATGAAGTCTCGACTGGAATGTCGCGGTAGTCCGGGAGCATTTTCTTATTCCCCCGTCCCATCCATTTATTTATAATTCCGGAGTTTTAATAAACGAGCGCATTAAAGAATTTACGAAGTAGTCACGTGTTCAACTCGGTGGCCATATTTATAAAGAGATGAAACGTTTCAAGACTAGCATATATACGTAACGTTGACTATCGCGTCATAAGGCTTTGCCAACTTTAATGTCACTTTAATGATCCGTTGATTATGGGGATAGAAATACTGAAGAAGTTTACCCACAAGTGTGTATTTATTTATCCAATAGTAATTTTGGAGCCATTAGGATTTATTAGTCGAATATGGGGACTGTAGGTATCTTTGATGTTTTTCATTATTCCAAAATCAAGTTTTCGATACGTACGTTCATTGGGCCCACGGAAGGTCCATTTCGTCTTTTTCTATCGGGTGGCGATCGCGATAATTGTTAACTTTTAGGGTTTGCTTGAATTACGATTGAATTCGAGAAAATACTTGGGATTTATTTTTTCCATTGTATAAAACAATGGAAACGGTATCGCGAGTGATACGGCTGAAGAATAATTGTTCTGAAATATCTCTTTTTTTATTTTTATAATTTATCTGAATTATGTTATTATTAATTATCGAAATTGGTGTTCAAACTATTTTTTCGATACTTATGAGAATAATGGGTCATATTATCGCTCTATTAATAATTTTAAGCAATGTAACCAGTAATTCTAATGATCTAATAATTACACGATCATTGTATATTATTGATTGATAAGTATTCTAACCATTTTTCCAATACTTATGAGAATAATAATTCGTGTAATCTGTTCAATAATCTTTTTTTATCGATCTAATTAAGGATTCTAACGATCGATTTCGTAATTTGCACAATAATTGCGACAATTGTTATAAATAACTTAAAAAACAAGCTCAAACAAGTACGAATAATAATTATGATAAGAATTGAAGAATATATGAATAATGTTTGTCATAATTATTCTAAATCTTTCGGATAATTATTTTCATTGACAAAAGTACGGGAAATAATTTATTTTATGACGTAATCGATCAGTACGATTGGTCGTTTAATTCAAGAATACCGAGTCGTATCGGCAATTAAAAAGGCGTATCGAATCTTCAGAAAAACAAAAGTAAAATGTCACTTGACGCTTGCCCTTCCTGGATTTTCGCTTGGGTTT
The DNA here is from genome assembly GCA_030523105.1 of Ophioninae sp. A BG-2022a. Classification (NCBI taxonomy): domain Eukaryota; kingdom Metazoa; phylum Arthropoda; class Insecta; order Hymenoptera; family Ichneumonidae; species Ophioninae sp. A BG-2022a. The sequence continues at coordinate 4,163 of JAPYZI010006401.1, read as the reverse complement.
GGGTTACGACCGATGAAAAAATTCTTTGGTACCTTCTTCGAGGATGATAACATACGCTATACAAGAAAAATTCATAGGATGTTTCTCGCGGTTTTGCGCATGTGTGATATACGAGAGACGAAGCACGTAACATTATTCATTCCGGTGAGAAACGCGGTAAGCACGGTATACCTGAGCGCACTTTTTATGCTCGAGTTTCTCGTATTTCGACAGAACGGGACGGCGCATAGTTTCCCTCGGAAATTTATGTAGCCGAGTATCGAGGCTATAAATCGAGAGGAAACGTCCAAGTGAACGGAGAATCGAAAGTTCGCTGGATTTGAAAGCTATCGGGGAAATTTTCAAGAATTTTCCTGCTGGAACGTTTCTATTATGGGGAATTAAAAGATGAAATTACTGTTTTGGCTTCAAACGATAGTTGGATGGGTGACCGCTCCGTCGTATGAATAAGCAGGATGGAAGATTCTCTGACTATCCGATAGCGAATGCTGCTGACGAGTAAAAATATGCTGGAACGAAACCAGTTCGAATAAACGCAGTTTTTAGTCAGTTTCCTTGTGCCCTCTTGTCAATGCGATATTCGGTATCTCGAGTAACGAGGATACTAGAAATATGCAAAAAATTGTGCCAATACGATCGTAAATATCCCATAAAACAAAGGGACCACAAAATATCACAAACAAATAAGATTCCATTTTGTTAAAACTAGAATTTCCAAAAATTAAATTAAATAATAATAAAAACAAATGCGATTCCATTTTGACATCTTATCCATCTTATTCGTTCATAAAGTTTCGTTCAATGAAAACAAAATATTATAAACAAACAAAATTCCATTATCCCAAAAACAAAATTACCAAAAAATTCAACGAAATTGCCAAAATACGAAAAATTCATTTCGTAACGAGTTTTTACGAAACCGTTTCGAATAAATCCAGCCATTGATTTTTCTCTTGACATTGCCACAGCCCTGGGAAAACTTTCATAGCGATCTCTCACCTTTTTTTAGCACATTTTCGAACCCATAACGAGGTCATAAAATTTCTCCACGATATTTTTTCCCCACAACGAACAAATATATTTTCGCAAAAAAAAAAAATCATTACGAAAAAAGTTGGACGGTTTTTTCAGTACGGATCGTTGGTTGCCTCGTGGTATGAAATGGTAGTCGGTCTTCTTGGTCGTTTACGATATTCTGGTGGGACTGAAAGGACTGCTGAGCGATACAGACGTCATTAATACCGTGTCAACGCACCCCACATGTTTTTCGCTCCACGGGGGTGGGGGGGGGGGGGGGGTGGTGACAGTGTCCTGTGGCATTAGGGTCGCGTCCAGTGCGGGCCCGGAGGAACACCAGAATCGTCTCTCGTCCCGTAACACCAGAATCGTTGGAACGAGCCGGTTCGAGAGGGCGTGAACGTACAATCCATAAACTATTATAGGCACGAGCATTCTATTCTTCTCTCTCTCTCTTTCTCCGTTCGTCGTTCAGTCACGTGTCCTTACAAGTGGTAAATTGCCATCGTTTCGTTCGTACGATGATAAAAGAGGTTTTCGCATCGACTTCGTAAAACTCGTCGACGTGTATACGTGACGTATAATCCTCTCGACTATTTCCTTTGCCGAAAACCAGCCGAGCACAATCCTGTTTGTAAAAAAGACAAAGGATCTTAAGTTTCGCAACCCTTTGTTCAGAACCGAGGGAAATGTTTGAAAACGGTGAGGATAAGAACAGCCCAAAGTTGAAGTTATTTTCTGGTTCGTTTTCTTATATTACTTTTTTTTATTTAAAAAAAAAACAATTTTTTTTTACTAGTTTTTACGAAAATTTCCATCGATAGCTGGAGAATTCAATTTTTTAATTTTTGATATACAATTTTTGTTTTGTTACAAATTTTTCCGAAAATTTTCATCGAAATTTCAATTTTTTTCATTTTTTATATGCAATTTTTTTTCATATTTTTCCGAAAACTTCCCTCGATATCTGGAGAATTCCATTTTCTTCATTTTTGATATTCGACATGTCATTTTTAATAGTCACAAGTGTTCTGTACAATTCTATTCCTCTTTTGATAACAGTTTCAATTTTTTTCGTCGTTCCATCCCAATAACTCTTGTCTATATCATTATTTATAATACTTAATATATCAATATACAATATAATAAACCATTTAAATATATAATATTATTTTCAATATTTTACAAAATTTACAAATTATAATTAAAATTACAAATATTGGAACTTTCATTCGTTATATTCAACCGATATAAACATTTACCAAATTCATTGATGAAAAATAAAATCATTTGTAAATCTCTCCTGCTCCCAAGCTCAATCAAACTTTGACTTTGAATATTAGCGTTTTTTTTTTCAAGTTACCCAATATACCTATCTATACGTATCTCCCGAGTCATTTCACTGACAGTCCCCATAGTGACATACGTAATTCCCGAGAATTAAATGTCACCCACGTCCAATATAAATTATCCATTTGTCTTTTCGTCTCAACGAGTACGTCGATTGAAAACTCCCACATTTTAATCGACCCATTGAGCTTGACTTACCAATGCCTATATACATCATTTTTCCCACGTGACGCAACGAGACGTATGACGTTCCGTCAGAAAAAACTTTTTTTCTTTTCAAGTCTGGCACCACCGTGTTTGGAACTATCACGTTTACGTACAATTCGTATATTCCAAATTCGAAAATACGGTGTCCCAATAAATATACGTATATCTATATCGGTATCAAGAGGGTACGCATTGTTTCGCTTAATAATACGCGTCATAGATCGCCCAATGCACTATATATTTGCACATTCACTATATCAAGAAAAACAAGTGTGCGAAACGGGCAACGATCCGGAGAACCAAAGAGAGAGATTTAGATCGGGGTATCAGTGGTAGGAACAAAGGCGCAAAACACACAAACAACGGATCGCGATAATAGATGTGCGTGTTGTACAAATACGATATCGGGTTGAGAGGAGGTGGGTCCGGTGGGGGATTAAAAAAAAAGAGGGTGGCGAATGGTGGGAGGCGATGAGAGCCGACACGGCACGTGACCCATTGAAAAGAATCACTCGGAATATAACGAACACCCCCAACGGCGGTGAACCCCTGAGGCGAGTACACGCACTTCACGCGCCCTTCACCCTTCACCCCCTGCGACATCCGTTCGTTCGGCGATACACCCTCAGCGGAGTTAGCAGGGTTAACTCGGGCCCGGCCACTAATACCGTGGAACACGTTTTTTTCTTCTTTTATCTTCCTCTAGTTTCTTTTTTCTTTCCGCTAGGGGATTGTTCGATCGCATTTTTTTAGGAAAATCGAACGCGAGAGTAATTTTTTTGCTTTCGTTTATTTTTTTGTTGCCGTTGTTGCAGGGTTTGTTTTTTGTTGAATTATAAATCGAAAGTTGGGAAAAAGAGGGTGGACGTGAACGCGCCGAGGCTGCTTTTTCTTTTGTCTTTGCGTCGATGGATCTTTCATCATTGTACACGCCTACGTTGAATCATGGGAGGAATATCGCGTGGGAACTCCGCGTGGTATCGTTGGGTGTATAGGTACACGGTTCGCAATGCTTGCTGTCCTTTTCCGTTTGAACTTCTATTTTGACCTTCAGGACTTAAGGGAATCACGAACACGTTACTAGCCACATCGAAATTTTTTAATCCTATTTCTCCCGTATTGTTCAACCGCTTGGTATGTAATTTATTGTGCGTATGCAGGATACTCGCTTTAAGAGGAACATGCTCGGCATTTACCGAAATTTTGGTAATAATTGTGCGGATTTTGGTTACCATGGGAGAAATTGCGAGCTACGATCCATCGCATTGCACAAATTTCCCGAGCATAAACCAATTCGGTTAAACGATTTTATCACTTGCGGCTCGCATTCTCCGTTCCTACCGACTGCACTTGCATCCTTCCGAAGAATCAATATATTTTTTTACTCGTCACTTGTTCACTGCGCTAATTCGTAATCTCCGTGGCTACGATAGCTACCGTAAGCTGCAGCAGGGAAATGTCCGAAAAATATTCTAGAACAGTTTTTTGCGTTTTCCCAGTCTAATTTTGTATTTTCGGCAAAAACTCGGGCATATTCGTAATCAGCGGAAAATTTCCGATCAAATACACCCTTTTAATACTTAAAAAAC
>JAPYZI010006399.1:0-15471 GCA_030523105.1 Ophioninae sp. A BG-2022a | reverse complement strand
ATATATATTAAAAAATATAAATCAATTTTTATAAATAATACAAATCATTCACATATTACATTATTCGAAAAGAAACATTCGATTATTTCTCCAGAAGAGAATACGATAGCCTGTACGTATGCACAGGCTCTTTAGAGTTACAAATTACACTCGATCTTTCCTAACTCATCGTATGTACTGTCTCGACGCTCTCCAGACTTCCATTCTCTCGCTCTTTCCCTCTTCGTCTCTCCGCCTCGTTGCGTATTCGAATAATTACGATCGATCGGTCTATCGATCTCTTTCTCGTTGCAATTCCTCTTACACACGGGAACCTCCGCAGACCCACGTGCATTGTATTAAGTACGAAACGATCATCGTGCAAAACGGGCCCTCGAGCGATCCTTCACGTATAAGAAAAGCGATTTCGACAAAATGAGAGATCGCGAGAAAGTGCGTGAGCGAGCAAGAGGGAAAGAGTTCTAGATGGACGGGGGGCAGGGGAGGGGGGGGGTGAATGTATTCGTCGAGGACAGGAAGAGCTCGGACTGTGATATGTTTACGTACAGTGAGATCTCGATTTTCGTCCAAATAGTGGGAGTATACGTTACCCTATTAGCTAATTTGGTTAAAGGGATTTTTACTGCAACGATCGGAAAACTAAGATTTAAAAAAAATTGATTTTAAAGTAATTTAATATGTTTCTTGGAACAAATGGAAGAATTCGTTTTTGTTGGACAAAACGATGATTGAAGTACTATAGAGGAGTGAAATACCAAAATTGAAAAAAATATTCTTTTGTTTAAGAATTTTTAAGAATTGTTTATTTTTTGTGTTGGAATTCAAATTTTGTAGCTTCTTTTTGATTTTTATTTTGATCAATGATTGATGAATCGTTGAAAGTAATTTTGAGAATTTTGAGAATTCATTTTCACGTTTGAGTACATTTTTTAATTTAATAAACTTTCGAGTTATGGTCGACGGATTTGTTTATTATAGACTTTTGTTTTTTAAGATGATGCATTTCGTAGGATTCAATCTGTGTGGGGGAAAGGGGGATTATGAAGAATTGATAAAAATCGATGTGGTTTATAATCGAGGATTAACTGTATGGCTATACACATGTACGTATGCACACGAGCAGTCTCTCGATCAAAAGGCACGTATGGACGTGAGCGGTACAGCTTCCAAAGATCTTCTCTCGATGGCATTGCATCTTCGTGCACCCATGCGTGCATCGACTCGGCCAGCTCGAAGATCAACGGCAATAAGCAATTTCCAACGAAGCAATTATTCACTCAGACTTCACGTCGATGCATGAAAATCAAAATACGCGAGGATGGAAAGAAAATCGGGCCACCCTCACCGAAAGAATATTGCGCTCATCCATTATTTATTTTTCAATAAAAATAAATAATGAATTGATTTTCAGCAGGAAATCTTTCAAATTTATTGTTAAAAATAAAGTTTATACCAAGAAAATATTTCCTTTCCTGAAGATAAATAATTCAATATTTTTTAAAAATGTGTCCGTTCAAATAAAAAATAATAACGAACCATAAATAAGATAAATAAATCAATCAATGAAAAATAATTTGTTCTCCTTTCGAAAGACAGTAATTTTATAACTTAAAAAATTATAACTAATAAATTATTTACTGAAAAATTCTAAAATAATTAATATATTATTGTAATATCGAAAACTGTAGTTCCTAAAAATGACAAGAATTTTAGCGAATTTTTAAATATCCGTTAAGTACTACTCCGAATCCCGAGTTTCTTCGAACGTAAAATAATTGACGTTTCACACAAATACATAAACACCGAAATACCTAAATATAAAAAACAAACATCTAAAAATCGAAATATAATTATAAATATATAAACATGAACATTAAAAAAAAAAAATAATTCAACAATGAATAAATTGATATTTCCTGGGAAATCGACGATTCGTCGAATGATTTATGATCGTCGTACAAACGCACAGAAGTCCGATTCGCTTGAATCGAGCGTAGAGTCCACGAAGATGAATGCGTTAAAGAAAGGGTTGAAAGGAACTGCGTCCCTCGCGGCGTTGCACCGTGTGCAACATTCTTTTCGCATTTTTACGTTTTTCTTTGTTTTTTTTTTTCTTTTCGTTCTTTCCCGGGCTTTTCTTCTCGGGAAGACGTTGTCGTTGCAATCGAGACGAGAGAAGCGAGCGACGATGAGAGACGTGTGTTCACATTTCTCGAGAACTGGCCCCATGAGCCTCCATAGGGTTGCCATATACATCTAATGGATCGTGATGCTGCGCTCGTCAGCACGACGAGCGCAACGAGACGAGACGACCTTACCGGTCGTCGTACGAAGAACTCGAAAGATATCGCAAGCTGTATGCGCACGCTGGTGCAACGCGGGTTCAGTAGCCCTTCCTGTAGTTTATATCGACCACTTCGTGCTAATACGGACCACCGATATTATCCTCTCTAAACCCTGGAGAATTCAAACGCCAATCAGGTATATTCAATCGTAAACGCGAACCTGTTCGATCGGATACTTTTTTTCGTAAATATCAGGTGTAGTAAAAAGAAATCCATTACTTTCTGGAGTCAACCAATCGGAAGCAAAAAAAATCCTACCGTTGCCCGATTACGGCGAACCCGATTCACGATCCTATTAGATTTTTCGGCAACGGGAAATCATTATTTATTAATTTATGTATTAGTTATTTATTTGGGTAGCTAGTAAAAAGAAATGCATTATTTTTTGGAGCCAACCAATCACAAAACGCTGAAGTTTTTTTTAAATTTCAATCCCTAAATGCTTTTTAAATGTTTTTTTTTTGTAATATAAAAATGGATATTTAATAAAGACCTTTTGAAAACGAAGTATTGGGAAAATAAACTGTTAGCTAGGATTCAATTTTAGAGGCACGATTGGTTCGTATTACCGCGAATCAACAATATTCGATTCCTCATAAATCGAGTACGAAGCTGTCGATGCACTTGCTCTCCGTTGAAGCTTCGCACCGTGACAAAACCGTGAACTCCGTGACGTACGTATCGTTACTGCGACAAGACCGGAATTTAAAGTGCACGAAGAGAAGAGTAAAAAAAAATCCGTGTCCAGTCGAGGACTCTTCGTCCGCGCTCCGAAGAGAGCCCTGCATACACGCTGCCGAGTCACTCTTCATCTCTTCGACGAGAATACGCGACGCGGAATTTCAAAAATGTTGCTTCTGTGCATCAAGATTTATTAAAATACTAGCAACGCGGAAAATAATTAATTCAAAAATAGGGAATTGTATGAAACAATAACATAAAATATGAATAAAAAATACGTCAAGGAAAAGAATATTGATAAAGTAATTATTTATCCAAAAGGAATGTTGGTAAACTGTACTGTTTTGTTAACAAATTATTTTGAAGTAACGAGTTCAATGATCGTTTGGGTTCGTTTGGGTTTATGTGCAACAAAAAATGCCAATAATTAAATAAGTGAAAAATGTTACAAAAACGGTGACTTTTTTAACTTTCGAGGTCTCATGATATTAAGAACTAATTAACAAACAAAAACGTTTGGAAGAAAAACGTTAATTATCAGCTACTGTTACATTGAAAAAAAAAAACAAAACAGTTGGAACAGCTGTTGAAAAAAAGAACAGTTATTCCAAAAAAACACGTTGACAATTTTTATTATCAGTCCAATAATTGCAATCTTAATCTTCTTGTATTCAGATTGTTTTATATAATCTTTTCCATCGTTGCAATTTATCAAAACAAAATGAGATTTTATTTACAATTCCCGCGCCGTTCTTTCTTCTGTAATTAGATATTTAATTAATAATCTAATTGAATCGACTTTATCTAATTAAATCCTCGTTAATTGGAAATAAATAAATATATGGGCTATCGTTATTACGAATGTGATCAACATTAGCTAATAAGTAACACCAGAAGGGTGATAAGGACAAGCAAAAAAAAAAGGGAAGAGGATAAAAAGTACAAGAGGACACCCGGCTATAATCTCACCCTTAGCCAACGCCAGACGGGACTCCCTTAATTTTTAATCCGCTTACGCTCAGAGCTTGAACTGTCAGTTTAGCTCACAGATGTGCTCGCTCTTCTCTCTCTCTCTCCTTTCATTTATTCCTTAAGGGCTACCGCACAAAACATACGCAAGTTCTCATACTCGTTTACGAACCAGAAGTTCACGTCGATTTGGTTTTATTTTGAGCCGTAGGGGGAGACTGCACAAGGTGTGCATTCCCGATTTAAATGCTGTAAAACGATATTTCACGGTCGCGATCCGATTATCGTTTATCCCCGCTTCCCCGTTAGGCAAAAACAGCACCGCGTGTCCGAAGTCTCGTAGCTTCGTTCTACTCGATTTCCATCTACCACGTGCGATCGAATCGTTTTTCTTATCGGCTCTTCTTATTTTCGAAACCTGATGAGGAGAACTTCCGGTTTTTTTTTTTTTTTGTAAGATCCCTCTATTAATTTAGAATCGTAATTTAATTTTTATTTTATTATTTTATTTTGTTATTCGACGATTTAATAATAATAAAACTATAAAATAATAAAATTAATAATTAAATCGTCAATATTAATAATTAATCAAAAATTAATAATTAAATCGTCAAATAAAAATTTGACGATTGAATTTTTATTGGGTTATTTAATTTTTATTGGGTGATTTAATTTTTATTTGATGATATAATTTTTATTATATTATTTAATTAGAATGCTAATTAAATTAGGGTTTTGGTCGGGCCCACATTAAAGCCCTTTTATTTATTAGGGACGCTTTATCAAATGTCTCCACAAAGGGCACATGTCTAAAAATCCACTTTCATCAAAGTCAAAAAGCTATGAGTTCGTCGTAAACCAAACTGGCATCGTCTTGGTCCAAGGGTATAATTAACCGAAGAGTCAGCCCCTCGAACCAGAGACCTCTGTACTCTCGAGTTTATTTGGAGACGCGCGAAGGGTTTGTTTGCTTTTCGCGCGCTTCTAGGGTCGAGCTTGTATGGACAAACCGCGTTTTTACTCAGCCAACAAACTTACGTCCGCGATATAATCCGAACAAGAAAAAAAAAAGACAATTTTGACAATATATTTCGAATGAATACATTAATATTTAATAAATGAATAATGGGTGGATCTAAATTGAAAAGCCTGCGTAAAAATTAAAACATAAATTATATTCGTGTAAAAACAAACATAATTATTTTTATTTTTTTATTTATTTAGCATTTTTTAATTTCTATTTATATTTATATACAAAAATAGAATTTTCAATTTCTGTTTTGTAATTTATATATATACACGTAGTTTCATCATAAAAAAATATAATAAAATTACGTAAAAATAATACAAGAATACATATATATATATATATATATGTATATTAATGGTTTTCTTTACACGGAGGCATTTTTGTTTAACGCCCCGTTGAATTACCATAAAAAATCCTAAGCTCTTGTATTAAATTTACATTTTTATAATTACTCAATAATTCAATGAAAAATCCGAAAACAATGAATGTATTATTTATTCTATCAGGAGCGAACGTTTATTTTTAAAGAATTTTGTCGATGTTTCGATATTCATGAAAATGATAGTTTAAACGTCAGGAGGGGTGACCGCGACGTTACATCGACTGTAAAACAACGTGATTTACTGTCTTTTTCACTCGAACCCATCGATTTATACTTGGGAACGCAAATGTACCCACATAGGAGGAGATGATGATCTACGGGGACCGCGGAGCGATCTTTTGCGGCTGTGGAACTGCCAGACACACAGGATGTCTTTTACGAGTGGCACGCCAGCGAACAGTACACAGAGAAACGTATATAAGTGTCCACACGTGTGAGAGAGGAGATATGAGTTATCTCTGCGGGGTTTCAGCTGGAGGGACACCTGTGTGCTCACCCCAAGCTTCTCCTTTCTCCTCTCGTCCTTTCTACCGCGATACTACATGATCTTTCTCCTGCCAAACGTCGTTCCTCGAAACAATGGTGAGAACGTGTACCGGGAGAGACTCTGTAACTTCGTTTCTCCATTTTTGTCTCGGCGTTCGGCATCCTCGAGAACGATGATCGATTAAGGGGTCACGAGTCTTTAAATCTGTCCGATGCAATAAACAATACGGTGGAAAACGCAGTTCGGATATTTGTTTATTTGCACGTAAAATAATAAAGTCAAACGAAACGTTGACATTTCGGAAATGGAATGTTAATTAAAGAAGTTGGGTTTGTGAACTTTCTTTGTGCTTGCAAATTTTGTTGTTGTTCGTTGCAATTATTGTCGTTACTAATTTTTTTACTGTTCATAATTTTCATTAATTTATAGGTTTATTCAAAAATAAATGTTAGCAGTAGAGAGAAAAAAAAAATATATATATATATGTATATCTATTCAACAAAGGTTCAATAATCGATTTTCAATGGTCAATTTCCAGTAGATTTACTTGATCAATTTTTTTACGTACTCAACATCCAAATTGATTAGATTTGACATCCTACAAAAGGGTTGAATTCTCCTAAACTAAATATATATATATATATACTTTCCTTAAAGTCTAAAGTTTCCAAAAACAAACAGTCGTCTCAAAAAAAACCCTTTTAAGGGGACAAAATACATATTGCCGAATAACTAATATCTTTTCTTTGAGAAAAATAAAAAAAAGTCACGTTACTTTTTGATAAAACCTGACGCCCATTTGGTCGTAGTTTAAAAAGCCCCATTAGGTCTCGTATACCAATCAAGGATTGCCGAACGGTTTATAATCCACTACGTCGGGTTTCATAGCACCGTTGAGCTCCTTTCCAAACCTGGACAAAATATAACGAGCAGTCCTAATAAAACTCACGTTTGATGTTGAACGAGCGGGCTTCAACCTGACGCAGTGAGAATCCGGAGTGCGCAAAGACTCCGCACACATAATCATGGGAGTTCTCATTGGAGGTGGGCAAAAACGTTGCGCAACGAAGAAGGCATACGTACGTCCGGGGCACGCATATGGACACGTAGATATCCAATAATAACGTATACCCCCCCCCCCCCCCCCCCCCCCCCCCCCCCCCCTTGCCACCATTCTCCTCACTCGTAGCAGAGGGCTCACTCGATCTCTGTGTCGAGACCAAACGCCGCTCTCCGCCGCAAGTCCCCGGGCCTTATATGGGCCCTCGATGTACGCGATTCTCGGTACGGTTATATACGCCGCGTTACTTTTACCTTAGGTACCTTTGAGCGGCTTTATATACGCGTGCGTGAGTTTCTTCGAGGCCCGGGGTTTACAAGTGCCCGCAAACGCACGACGCCTCGGGCTATTTTACGTTGCGCACTTTTTTTTACTTTTTTTTTTTTGCGGTATTATTTAATGACTGACGTATGTACGAGAGATCACTATTTAATCGTCACCAAAGATTTCGAAACGTCAAGCCATTTAGGTTTTAAAAAGCGTTTTAATATCGATTTTCATCGATTTTTCAATTCATTTGATTTTTATGAAATTTATTTGTCAAGCTTTTCTTAGGTGTACTGTTTTTTTTTTTTTTGGGGGGGGGGGTAATTATTGGCCGGGATGTTTGGATAGTTTATACGCGATGGATGTTTTTTTTTTTTCTCGTTGATGCTTTTCGCACCACTTCACGAAGGATCATCGAGCTCCCATCTGGCGGTTTTTATCATCGGTTATTTGTGTCTTGTTTTTTTTCTTTTTTGAATATTTTTCTTTCTTTTTTTTTTTTTTTTGCTGTCCGATCGCTGGCTCTTCTTGGCAGGACGTACGGTGTGGTGTACAGTTGAGTGGCAGCAGGTCGCTTTCCTACGAAGGGGATTGAAATTCTGCTACCCCCCGTCATCATTGTGGAACTTTGCGGATGCTGGGTTGTCTTCAGCTGTCCTTCAAATATGGCCTCACCGCTCCCTCTTGCTCTCGATTCGATCGGGAAGGGTACTTCATCCGAACAACCCTCTCGATTCACCCTTACGTTCCCTTCAAGTTCCAGTTCGTTTTTTTCGGTCGGAATAACAATTGTGATTTCTTTTTTGTTAGTGCACCGTAAAACACGACGAAACTTTTTTTTCGTCCGGAACATTATGATCAAATGTTTTTTTTTTTTTTGTCAAAATAACATTTTGTGAATCTTTTTTTAAAGCGTCGTAAAACACGATTTTCTTTTTCGTCAAGAATATTAGGATTAAAGAAAAATTGTTGGGTTTCCGTTTCGTTCGAAAAAAAAAAAACACAGGCTTGTTTTCCTTTCCACTGGCCGGGAAATGTCAAAGGAAATTTCGTGTTTTTTTTTTTATTTTACTTTTTACTCTCTAAAATTTTTCGAAGATTTATGGACCTCGGTTTTTACCGGCGTTGAAGAACCTTCGCCGTTGCAATCCTTGATGTCGAGAACTGTTAATATCCTCGAATCCCTGCGGAAGTAAAAAAAACGAGGGTGGGAAATTTTCTCGGTTTCCTGGCCAAGGAGACGCCAATCTCGCGTCGTTATCATTTTCCTTCTCGACCCAGCTCGAGATACAAGTTTCGTGTACTTTCAAGGATCGCGCGACGTAACGTAAATGGTTTTACGATGTTGTCGAGGGAACGATACTCCGCTGTACAATGCCACTTTTTTTTTTTACGAGGACTTTGAAACCATGGGAAAAAATTGTTCGTGAGAAGTTTATAGATTTGGAAGTGTTTGAAAATAAATTGACGGATGATAATATAATTTGATTCTACGAAAAAAAAAAAAAATAAAATCGTGGACAAAGATTTTTCTTTTCGTTGAATAAATTATCGATAATTTTTTTCGATAAGTCACGAAATTTCAAAACGAAATTTCCAGTTTTCTCGATGATCGCTCTTCGGGGAGGTAAAAAGTGGAAAGCGATCGTCGAGAAAAGTAGAAATTTCCTTTTGGAATTTCAAGAATTATCGAAAAAAAAATATCGATAATTTATTCAACGGAAAGAAAAATCTTTGTTCACAATTTGTTTGTTTGGGTTTGCCATTAAAGCGTTTATAAACGCTTTTAATGGGAAACCCAAACAAACCCAAACAAATAAATGGAAACCAAAACCTGTTTTATTTAATTCTTAATTATTAGATCGATATGGATCTGGATTTTTTTTTTGAAAATCCGTCGCGCACTCTGTTCAATGTAAAAGCAGTGGTAAACGGACTGAATTGACGACATTCTGCTGATAAGGATTTCTTGATTGCGAAGAGTCTTCGGGTATACACTTACGGCGTTTTCCAGATACGCGATTCTTCTTGCTTTTCAGCTTTTTCTGACGCCTCGCGTGCACTGCATTACGACTGGTATACGCAACTTTCGTACATGACGGTGTGTGCATGCGTACATGCGAAGTCGTTGAAGCTGAGAGTTCTAGTTTGCTCTTCCCCCCTCCCTCCTTTCCATATAAGGAAGATGCCTGAGCTGAGGACAAGTGCGATACCTTCTGAGTGACCGATGAACTCAAAAGTTCGCCGACCTCGTCTCGCTGCTCGCCATTTTGTCAGCTATGACGTGATATCTCGTGAAAAATCAAATTCACGATTATCAGTTGAAAGACCATTTCCAATTGAAAACGTAGATTTTTCTTCTTCACCTATTAAAAATGCTTTTACATACAGGTTGAAAAAAAAAACAAGTTTTTAATTTTCGATATCAGTGGACTCAAGGCTTTGTCTTTTTTTTTTACCGAATGAAGATTAGGACCCCTAATTTGCAGTTGCAAGGTTATCCATTATTTACGATACTTTCCGTATATAAAAAAAAAATATTGCGTAAGATCGGTAATCTGTCACAATTTTTTTATAATCAGGGTTTGTTGCTAAATTATTTACGATTAATATAATTATAATCATAATTACGATCGTCATTTATATACATACATGTCAATGTTTTGTAAATTATTTTAGACATATTTTTTTATAAGAAAATTATTGAAAAGGTTGTATTTAAATGAAAATAGTAATAGTACCTGGACTATTATATTTTTGAATAAATATTGTATTAAATTTGGCAAATATTTGTAAGATCTCTTGATTATTTTGTTTGAGGCGATATAATTTAGCTATTAATTGGTTGATTGTTACGATATAATTGGTCCGTTAATTCTTTTTCCGAAATAATTCAATTATCCCTTTAATTTCTTTAAAAGTTGAAATAATTAAGATCTTTCAAAATTCAGCAATTATTTTCGCTCCGTAGATGGGTGTGACCCCTTAATGAAAAAGATCCCTCGTATTTCCCACAAGCGTTGATTTTGTTTTTGCCTTGAGGATGATAAATATGGATAATCGTGGAGGCGGCCACGAAGGAGGTCTCACGAGGGAAGTCTCGGGTGTACGTTCGCGGATGAGGCTCGTTGTCGCGTTCACGTTTCTCGTGCTCAAGATGAGGCGCCCTTCTCGAGGGCTCGTGCCGCTGGGAGACGACACATGTACATGAATCTCATCCAGTGACGACGGGGTGGTGGGCGAACCAGTTTTCCGGCTGCGGAACGCCGTGCACTCTTGAGCTCGATTCTTTCAGCGTCGCTTGCCTGACCTCACTGGACACGTATCCTCCCGAGTGATTCCTCTATTCTGCGATCCTCGCTTCATTTCCGTCTCCTTCGAATTACTCTGCTTTGACACGCGACGAACCTGACAAAATCGCCAATTACGAGGACATTATTTTTTGCGTCAAGAAATATCGAAGAATTTTTTATTTGATATTAAAATATTATTTATGTTTGAAATAATATAAATAAATTAATATTAATAATATTCAATTGTATAATAAATATAGTATATAATGTAACCAATGACGAAGACATTATTTTTTATTTCACAAAATAATATTCAAGAATTTTTTTTATATCAAAGAATGATTTATTTAAGGGGTTAATAAGTGAGATTTTTGGGAAATTCCATAAATAGAGGGTTCAGTCCCCTGAAAATAATACTTTATTTCAATATTACTTATTTTTTTAAAGAAAGCGTGCAATTTAATTAATCCAAACAATTAATTTAATTTTTTAACAATATGCTAATAAATGTCGATTTTTCAAATTTCTTATCGTGTCATAAAAATGAACTTTTCATTTGATTTTGGTATTGTTACATCAGTTAAATTTCTCAATGCCAAGTCGAATGAAAAAATTCAACATTCCAACCCCTTTTGGACGTGGAATTTGGCTCGGACCTAATACGGGAATAAAATGAATAATTTCGATCGATCGAGGTTTGGGGCAATAAAAAATGGATTCTTCATTCGTCGTTGATCGGACAATTTGGCTACAGCGTTTTCCACTTTTGGAGAGGAACCGGAAATTATCGTAACGGACTCGCCGTTGCTAAATCCCTTGACGCTTTATTTACACCGCACACGAACACACACGTGCAAAAGCTTATGGGATGCGAATCCCGCGGGTTTACGCGCATTCGCACGTATCGTTCTTTCGCGCAGAAAAATCGCTGGCTCCGTCCTTTCTTGGCACGTCGAGCATTCCCCGTTCGGACTTTGGGCTGGGTAACAAAAAATATCGCTGGCTCCGTTCCAGTATGTTTCTCCAAGGTGTGCGGTAAAAGGACGGAGAAACGGTATTACCGGTATTTTCGTTATATTTTTATTCGATCAAACGACTCGCACTGTAACGAAAAAAAATTTCGCCGTTCACCGCAATAACACAAAAATCGATCGAAACGAAATTTCAGAATGAAAAATGTCAAGAGATCGTCCAATTCCAACCGTAATTATTTCTTCATCAATTTCGCCTCGAAAAATATTGGGACTCGTTTGTTGAAAATTACTAAGAGTGTTCAAAAATATTTTCAAATTCCAATTGCTATTTTTTGTTCGTCGAATTATTGCTGCAGCGCTCAGAATCTCCGAAAATGATTTTTATGAAATTTTGATTTTTTGAGTCTTTCAATATTTTACGAAAGATTAGAGAAAGGCTCTTCGTAAAATATGAAACGCGTTGAAACAATTTCTATAAATTCCGAATTCAATTCTTTCATGATTGAGAATTTGGTAAAACATTAAAAATCCTCAGAAACTTAAAAAACCTTTATTTAATTTGAATTTTTCGATATTCGGAATCTTTTGGGAAAAAATTGAGGGAGCCACATCAAAGAATGTCAAACCTTTCAAAAAGCGTTTTCAAATTCCAACGTCAATGGATATTCCGTCTGATCTATTAAAAACCATTCAGCGTCACTAAAAATGCAAATGACGTTCACCCAATTCGATCAGGAGTATCCGAGTCAATGATCTTCGTGGTCAATCACGAGACAAGCAAATTTGTTCAACTTTACGTAAACGAAAATCTACGTGGAAGTCGAATAAATCTTTTTACTGCACTTTACGAAACAGGGCCGTATGTCAGTTCGCCTATACAGCAAAGAGTCGTTAAGGAATGTTGCTAGTAGTGACGGCTGTTACACGAGTCTCGGAAGAGAGTAAGATCGCACGAGTAGCGAGCTTAAAAGAAGAAGAGGAGGTGGTGGTGGTGGCGAAACTGGCAAAACTCCAGCACGAGACCGGAATCTCGGAGCCAATTTAAAAGAACCGTAAAAGTGCGTGGAACGTGCGCCGTAAGGCCAATATCTTTCCTCTTTCTTCCTGCCATTCTTGTCCCCTGATACATTTGCTGTTTTTTTTTTTTTCGTTGCTCCTGGAAACCAGTTTTCCAATGACGGTACAAATCCCGGAAGTGGGAGACAAAAAACCAAAGACAATTTCGTTTTGTTTTCCCTTTCCGTTGTTGCCTGCGCGACAAATGGACAGGTCTTGGTATAAATAAGGGCATTTGAGGGCTTGAGGTTTCCCTTGTCTGGGAAGTCTTAAAGAAGCTCTTCAAGACCCGTGTCGTAGCAATGCCAATAGGGATTATTCATATAAACAAGGATTTTTATGTAAATATTTCTTTTATACGAATAAGGGCGTTTAAGGGCTCAATTGGGACGTCCCTTTTCTGATCAGGAAAATTCCCATTTTTCACTATGGAAAAACTCCACCGGACGTCCGAGCAATTACACTGAAATATCAAGAGCCGTTGAGATTGGATTGTCGAGAGTTACGTTCGTGTCCGTTTCTTCCTCCCTTTTTTTTTCGTCTTCGCTTGGTCAATGCACTCCCGTCGAGACGTCCATTTTTTTTTTCACCAATCCCCGAATCACCCTTCGTCTCGAACTCGGGCCAAAAGTTGCGGCAGTTTTGCAGTCAAACCGGAAGACGAAAGAGACCGCTGGATACGGAGAAAACTAGTGGGGGGGTTTAAAAAAGAACCAAATCGACCGGAAAGACGAAAGTGCGGATTGTACGGTCTCGGTGTAGCCTCGTACATACGGGGGTTGCGAAACTGGCGTAATTCCAGCCGACGAAACGACTTGGCCCTCGACGGAATGCGCGCGAGAGAGGAATAAAAATTTTATTCACCCTTTGCGAACCCTTTCGAGTATGCACTTTCACCCCTTCAACCCTTCTTTCTACCAACCCCAACGTGCGTCATCTTTGTCTTCTCCCACGTGTTTTCTTCCGTTTCATCGTCTTCCGTTTGCTGATTTTACGACTGTTTTTTACATGCCCACCATCCAACCCCCATCACCCCGAACAACTTTACTATTTATTGGACAACTTCCAAATAGCTTAATTCGTCGGTGCTCAAAATATAACTTTTTTTTATTTCTTACTATTCGGTTTTGCTCATCAATCGAATTTACTGGGGATTTCCTGATTGCCATCGTCAACGCCTATCTGAATTTGTCAATTCAACGTAATGATTTTTTTTTTCAATTTGAGGAAATAGGTTATTTTTATTTTTACAAAAAATGATGTTACTTTGGAAGGAGTTTCGCGTTGAATTGATTTTTATGGTATTTTATGGAATTGATAGATGCTGGTATTAATTAATTGGACGAAAAAGGGTTTCAATTAATTTGTATAAATTGATATTCCTCATTATTTATCTGATTAGCGTGGCAGTTCGAATTTTTCGGAACTTTGGTTGCCATATGATTTAATGATAATCAATAATATGGCAATTTATATACCGCACGTTGTCGTAATTAATTATCACCGAAATATAAATAATAATAAATGAAAATTCGTTACTACTGATTGATATTAATATTTCTGATATTTGTGAAATTACACAACTATCTTAAAACTAATGAAGAAGTGACAAAATTATTATTGAATTTATATTTATTATTATTATCAATAATTAATAATAACGCGTCATTGATAAATCTAAAAAATTCCAAATTTTTATTTAACAAAAATATACATTTCAAATCAATAATTAAAATTTATAACACATTATTTTTTATTAATAATGAATTAAAATATTAATAGTAGCAAATGGAATATTCGTAATTACTAATTACTGATTTTTTTTTCTGTTTCAGGTACGTATTTGATTCCTCTATAAAAGTTAGACTCTTTCAAAAGATCCGAGTGGTCGTTAACGGTAAGAGAAGTATTTTTTTTTTTTCACGAGTCATCCAAGTGTTCCGTCTATTCGACCGGACGTGAATGAAGGTAAAAGCCACTCGTAAATCTCAATCGGGAGAAACCGACAGGATTAATTCGTCGTTGATTCGCGTGTGAATGGAGATCGCGGGGGTTTTTGTTGGGAGACCGAATTGTCAGCGATAGCCAACATTTCTAAAGACTCGTTTGGTGCTCCATTCATTATCCGACGGGGAGTATAACTACCGTTGTGAGGGCGGCACCCGTATTGTGTTTGGATCGTGTCATCGTACCAATTTCGGGACAGGAACTTCCTCTGGAACCCCTCGGATGTTCCGTGTTACTTTCCCGGCTCTCGAGCGAGTATCTACACGAAAAAAAACAACACTCAATTAAGGGGGCACGCCCGAGTAGACGTGGAGAAAATAAATGTTTTTTGAGAATTTGTTCTTAGAAAATTATAAATCAAAAAAGAATCCAAAAAGAATTCTGGGGAATTGACGAGGGTTTGTTTGTTTTTTTTTTTTTTTTTTTTTTTTCGAAAGTTCAAATATCGAGTTGTGTGGACAATTTTTTTTTAAAGCTTTACAATTTTCCTCAAAAATAATCCGCAAGTTTTTTTATCCGGACGAAAAATTAATCAATTAATTTGATCGGCGAATAAAAAACATCGGGAGACAACTTATCAAGTTGGATTTTAAAGACGATAAAATTTATGCACTTTATTCTCTGAACGATGAAGTTTGAGGCGAGAAAAGAAAATTAGCAATTAAGGATATGACGAACACGTTGGAAACTTTTGATGCGGCACCTCGCCTCGCACGCGAATTCGGCCACGAACTCTCGACTTTTCGGGCGAAGAATCGTGCCAGGACAATTGCCGAGTGCTGACCGTGGGCGCGTTTGTGTTTATTTACGTGTGGGCTCGGTACGAGCGCAGCGTGGAGAAAAGACGCGCGTAGTTTCGTCCCAACGAAAACACACACGTATATGTACGCGTGTCAACCGATACCCACATACATATAAGT
>JAPYZI010006394.1:0-10541 GCA_030523105.1 Ophioninae sp. A BG-2022a | reverse complement strand
CCCTTTGCCTCTTTTTTTGCCATTTTTCAAGTGGACTTTACGGGAAAACTATTAGAGATATCGATACGAATCCAACGCCATTGTTTAAGTTAGGCAAAACCCTTTTCCAAACCCCCCTGATGAATGTTGATAGAATATAAGAAGCTCACTCTACGACCTTTTGAAATTTCGTGATTTTTGAGATTCCGGAAAAGTGGCCGAAGGAAGTCGAAATCGGAAATTTTCTGCTGATTGCAAAAATGCTCGACTTTTTGCCGAAAGTACAAAATTAGACTGAGAAAATGCAAAAAACCTTTCCAGAATATTTTTTTTTTTACTTTCTTCTCTAGAAATGGGGAATTCAAGACGATATATTGAATTTGTTTGAAAATAAATAATAATTCAGGGTTTAATCCGGGAAGCAAACATGACCGGGTATACTAGTTTGTTTGGGTTCATCATCGCTCCATAATTCTTTTGGCAAAAAGTATCAATCCAGCCACAGCTTGCGTAACTGAATGTGAACCCGCCAATTTCATTCCTCGAAAATCCAAAAATCACGATGATCAAGTGGGGACAAAAAACTTTTCTCTAGTCAATATACTTAGAACGTACATTGATTTTGAATAACGATAATAGCGATAATTAATAAATAATGAAAATTTTTGAAAAAGGTTCGACAAATGGTCAGTCTGGTAATTCCACTTCGGGAAGTGAAAGTCGCCGAGGCGGTGGTAAATCAGTCATCGAACGCAGTCACGGACAAATCGATTCTTGTTACAACGGCGAGATCCTCGTTTCTCTTCGCCCAAATTCAGGATCGTGATTTCGTCGTGCAGAAGATATCAGAGCTTCTCGCAAAAACGAAGTTGATCCAGATGTAAAACGATTTTTCATTTCGTTTTTTTTTACACAATTAATTACTATACGAAAAAAATAAACTAAACATTTTCTTTTTTTCGATTTTCAAGTGGACCAGGGATCAACGAAAAAGCTCAAAATATTCCAAACAGTAGTCCGAGCGACTTGGTCGATGTTGAAGAAACCTGGACCCCTCAACCAGCCTTGATGTCGCTTTTTAAAGCTCCTCTCAGTCTCGAGGCTACTCTCAAACAAGAAGCTAAGGAAAAACAGTGGGAACTCCATTTCGCCGAGTACGGAAGAGGAATAACTATTTACAGAACTACGGAAACAGCGAAACTCGTTATTCAGGGTGTACCACAGACTCTCCGCGGTGAAGTCTGGCTCACCTTTTCCGGTAATTTCGACGTTCCCCTACGATCCTTTATTTCGAACATTCAATATTACCAAATAAGATAGAGAGTTCCAGAAGTTCCTAGAAGATCCAATACGTTTTTCCAAACGTTTAAAAATCGATATAGTTCGTAAAAACGTTCGTTCAGTTTAGTGTTGTCTTCTTTAATGAAGTAAAAGCCGTATCAATGTTTTCAGAGTTTCCTGTTTTTTTTTTTAAATTGATTTCTTTTCATTTTTGCTTTATTTTCCGGCAGGCGCGATAAACGAGATGGCGATGAATCCCGGCCTGTACAAATCACTAGTCGACCAAGCCTTGGGAAAGTCCTGTCAAGCGAACGAGGAGATCGAGAGAGATCTCCATCGTTCGTTGCCGGAACATCCGGCTTTTCAATCGGACACAGGAATAAGTGCACTCAGGCGAGTTTTGTCAGCGTACGCACTGCGGAATCCACAAATTGGTATGATCCCCATCAAGCGAAATAATACTCTTAAATTACTCTCAATTACTCAATACGATAAAACACAATTACTCAATACTCTAATATTCAATTACTCAATTACTTGATACCAATGAAGTCAGACGTACACAGAATCGTACACTTTGAGCAATCGGCGTTTTTTTACGAATCGTTAATATAAAATGTACAAGGTGTCCCGGGACGGAATGTCATCCGTGAAATTGGGGGTTGGAGGTGAAATTCTGAGTCGATTGATACAAGCGTGTATGGTTACCGGATCAACCCCTGAATTATTATTAATATTCCAGCAAATCCACCATTCGATTCGTCTTGAACTCGCCATTTCTAGGGAAAACGGTCAAGAAAATATTCTAGAACTGATTTTTGCATTTTCCAAGTCCACTTTCGGAGTTTTGTACTTTCAACAAAAACTCGGGTATATTTGTAATCAATTGAGAATTTTCGATCGTACATTCGACGAATGTAATCGAAATTTCGTCGAAAGCACCGCACACAGCAAAAGAATCCTGTTTTTAGAAGTTTTTTACGATTTTTTTCATTGAAATTTTGGGGTTTCGAGGAAATTAATGACAGATTCATGCTCAGGGGATAAAATTACATCGAAATGGACCAATTAAAAAAATATTCAAAAACCAAAATTTTTTTCGATTTTTTGGGGAAAAAGTTTTTTCACTAAAACGTTAATAACTTTTTTTCCTTTTGGATTTGGCACTCCACTCTGTGCTCAATCTCTTCGTTATAATTTTCTCTTCAAAATGCTTTTTAATCATTGAAATCCGATGATTTTTTGATTTTTGGCAAATTTCAAATTTGGACCATCGATTTTTGCAAATTTTTCCATACATACCCCTTTGCCTCTTTTTTTGCCATTTTTCAAGTGGACTTTCCGGGAAAACTATTAGAGACATCGATACGAATCCAACGCCATTGTTTAAGTCAGGCAAAACCCTTTTCCAAACACACCCATTGAATCTTCGTAGCATACGAGAAGCTCACCCTACGACCTTTTGAAATATCGTGATTTTTGAGATTCTGGTAAAGTGGACGGGGAAGTCGAAAAATTTTTTTTTCCGTTTTTGAACTCTCAAAAGGGTCAATTTAATCGTAAATTTTCCGCTGATTACGAATATGCCCGAGTTTTTGCCGGAAGTGCAAAATTAGGCTGGGAAAGTGCGAAAAACCTTCTATGCACATCTGACTTCGTTGTTGATGCTTACAAATACTCAATTGCTTAATGCTCTACACTCGAATTACTCTCAAATAAGTGAATAAAGCATCCGATATCATCATCAACGTGTTTCTTGGTCTTATGGATAGTCTATTTTCTTTTAGGCTATTGCCAAGCGATGAACATCGTTGCATCCGTACTTCTCATCTATTGCTCCGAGGAATCAGCGTTCTGGCAGCTTTGCAACGTTTGCGAGTCTCTACTACCGGATTATTACGACCGGCGAGTCGTCGGGGCTCTCGTTGATCAAGGCTTGCTCGAGGAATTAGCTGCCGAACATTTGCCCAGTTTGCACGCCAAACTCGGTGAACTCGGTGTTATAAGGGTCATTTCGCTATCGTGGTTTCTCACGATTTTTCTCAGCGTGATGCCAACCGGTAGCGCTGTTAATATTATGGATTGCTTTTTCTACGATGGTGCCAAAGTTATTTTTCAGGTTATTTTTACACTTTTTGTCATTTTCGTTCCTTTCGATTGTTAATAATTCGTTCTGAAAATTTGGATTCCAATGCCGACGTTTTTTTGTTTTAGATCGCATTAACGGTATTGGAGTGGAATCAGGATAAACTTCTCAACTGCCGTGACGACGGTGAAGCGATGCAACTTCTGACCGATTATCTCGGAGGCGTTTTCAACGACGAAGGCACCATTTTGCCACGACCTCTGGATACAGCTACACCACCACGGGTAAAAATATATTTGTCTCTTTAGGGGCTAAAGAAATTTTAGTTTAATATTTAGTTAATTACATTTACTACATTGAATCGATAAAATTTATTAATTCAAATTAATAAATTCGGCATTTGAAATCAGTACATTAAATTATATAGTAATCAATCAGTAATAAATACAAATTTAATTGACTAAAAATAAACATTAGTTCGCCAAATTTTATTTATTTACAAATATCATTCGACATTTGTGAAATTCAATTTTTGCGAATCCCGAGGCGGCTACACTTTAAAAATCGAAGCTATTCCCGTAATCCGTCATAAAAGATTCCTCCGGCTAAAACTTCCGATATTTTAAATCCGTTTTTAACTTCTTTCAGAGTATATCCGTTCAAACGTTGATATACGAATCCTATTTGAGATACGGTAGTTTAACAATCGGTAGGATAGAGCGACTGCGACTGAAGCATCGTCTACGAGTCGTCCAAACTCTCGAGGATGGAATCGAGAAGAACGTTGTTCGAAGCGTCATCGTTGATAAATACATGAACATGGAAGAATTACAGGTGCGTTATAATCGCGTTGAAAAACTTATTGAGCTAAAGTCCTTAAGGAATCGTCTCCGTGTGTCCCTTCGAAAAATCACTGATTTTCGCGATTTTTTGTAAATGTTGTTACAAACTAATCGGTCTGGTTTTCTTTTTATTAATAAATACATTCGAGCCGAATAAAAAATAATGTTTATTATACGATAATAGAAAAAAACCATTGTTTGAAAATTTCACACTGAAACGATCGCTTAAAACGTGACAATTTTTAGGAATTATTGAGCCTGGTGAGAGAAGAACTGATGAGCCAACGAAAATCTGACAATGAACGGTACGATCCAACGCAGCCACCTTACGAAGCGTACAAAATAGATTTCGAGCTATTTCGAATATTGTTTGGCGGACTCTCACCCTGGGGTAAATGCTCCCAAGCTGAATCCCTCGCTGCTCGACTCTTCAGAGTAAATATACACTGAATTATTTAATAACTGTTATTATCAGCGTTTTTGAATTTCCTTTTTATTGTCATTGTTCGTGCTTCACACTCTGTCATAAAACTTTCATGAATTTTAGCTAATGGATCGTAATCGCGATGGGCTTTTAAATTTTCGAGAACTCGTTCAAGCTATAGGTATGACTGCGACAGCCGATTTAACTCAACGCCTCAAATTGTTGTACACGCTGCATCTACCCCCGTTATTGACACCGGCGGATTTTGATTCGCCCACTCATTCCGGTATGAAGAAACATCACGTTTATGACACTTGTCAATCATTTTTTGAGATTCGCATGATTGTGCTTAATCGTCCGTATCGATGTATCGCAGTATAATATAATACTTGGATATCGAGGGAAAATCGATAATTAAATATCTAGCATTAGCAATCGCTAGATATTCGTTGGCCGCTTCGTTCTGATTCACCCTAATTCGGAAAGCGATTGCACTAATCGTTTGATAGGGTTATTAATGGCTTTTACTGTTTTTTTTTATCGTAAACCCAAACGGAAGTTGATTAAATACGACCGCCTGCGTTGGGCCTGATTTGACGTACTTTCCGTGGCTGGTCTTGCGGATGCAACACTGTAGTGCATTAGGAAACGAATGATTGCACGATTGTGCATAAAATTCAATGTGATTTTTTAATTATAAATTATTGGATAAAATTGAATTTACTCAATTTTATTAAAAATAAAATATGCGTATATTCGAAATAAAATTTACCTGACTAAAATAAAATACAGTTTGTTAAATTTTATTTACTGAAAATCAGTACATTTTAAATGACTAATTTATTAATTTAGATTATTCACTTTTATCAATTTAGTAATTTCAATAAATTCGTTACGAAATTAATACAATTAAAGTAATAAAAAATAATATATTACTCAATTTGATTCACTTAAAATCAGTACATTTTAAATTAATAATTTATTAATTTAATTTACTCAATTTTATCAACATATTAATTTAAATAAATTTATTACTAAATTTGCCTGGAAAATAAACCTGGAAAGTTTGGGAACGATAATTACATCGGATAATTATAAATTTGCAGCTGACGGAGCGGAAGTAGCTGCGGAAGCGACAGATTTCTTCGACACGATGGAACAGAGCGTTGCCTCGCTCGAGCTCGCGATTGGAAATCTTACCGAAGACTCGGCCAATTACCAATCCCTCTCCCGATCGACGAGCCTCAACAGTCAGTCGGGCTTGAACGCCGACGAGGCGAGCGATCAAAACGCCGAAAGACAGAGTATGGGCAGTCTCCGATCAATGCTGGAATCCAAGGACAGTCCACTCGATTTAAAAAACATACCGAAAATGTCGCAACGCCACTTCATAGCCTTGTGGAAAACTCTTTACGATATGTTTCCTGCTCAACCGGAGGACCAAGAAGTCTATCACAGCATTGCCTCGATAGGTTGATTTCATTTCAGCCCCTGTAGAATATCTTTCAAAACAATTTCCTTTTTATTTTCCAATTTTTATATATTTCTATTCCAAATTTTCTAATTTCAATTTTCAATTTTATATTTCTATTCGCAATTTATATATTTCTATATTTTATATTCCCAATTGTTACATTTTTTTTTATTTTGTAATGCGAATTTGAATTCAAAACTCTATATTGAAAATGAACTCGTATGACGTTTATCCCTCTCGCAGGCACTCTATTGCTACAGTTGGGAGACGTGGGAAAACGATTTTTCGTTGAACGCGAAGAATCCGAAGACAGTCTCCTCTTCGTCGCCACTTCGGATTCCGCTCAGACTCCGAAATCACCGGATTTCGAAACGGTAATTAAAAAC
This sequence comes from Ophioninae sp. A BG-2022a, assembly GCA_030523105.1. NCBI lineage: Eukaryota > Metazoa > Arthropoda > Insecta > Hymenoptera > Ichneumonidae > Ophioninae sp. A BG-2022a. The sequence continues at coordinate 4,069 of JAPYZI010006394.1, read as the reverse complement.
CATAAGATTTTAGGCGAGGTGAAATTGGCTGTCGATTAATAATTTTTTTGAGGTCAGAACGATTGAATTTCCAAAAAGCATAAAACGTGTTAAATCTTGATTTATTCCGGTTTTCAGTCACCCGACCGTAACGGAAATCCGTCAGCTTCGTCGACCGATCCGGACTGGTCGATAAACGTCGAGCAATTTTTGGCGTCGGCACTGACAGGCTCAGCGATAACAGAATTTTTCAGCAAACGACAGAATCTCACGGAGTCTATAAGAGCCCTGAGAAATCGTCGATTCAACAGAGTTCACTCGCTCTCGGATACACCTGTATTGCACGTGTGACCGCGTCACGCTTGTTGAATTTTCTTCCCCCTCAACGCATAATAAAAAAAGGCAAGAATAATACGAAACGCCAATACACGAATCAATGTCCAATCAAAAAATTAAAATTCAACGAAAAAAAGGCAAAAACAAAAACAAACAAAAAAAAATACGTACAATCGCGCGATTATCTTTAATATCACACTATTCAAAATCAACTTCGGTAATTATGTACTTTAGTGAGTTTTCCGAGAAATGCGTGCAATATTAATTTTTTGTCATTTTCGCATTTATTGGGTTATAAATGATGATATTCCGTCGGGGGAAGATGAATTCCACCTTCCAAACTGAATCCAAACGAAACCCTATAACTTTTTATGGATTTGTTTGGGTTTGGGTTTGTTTACTTAAAATCGAGTCATTGTTCAAAAAATGTACGCCCCATTGTATCACATATTTCGGAACATCATCATTTATAACCCAAACAATGAGGAAATGAGAAAAAATACATTTTACACGCATTTTTTGGAAAAGTAACTATAGTACATAATTACCTCAACTTCAAATCGTATTCAATATTTTACGGCCTAGCTTTTCTTCTGTTTTTTTTCTTTTTCTCGTATCCAAAGGGCCAATTTAGTTGTGGCTATTTTGGACCCGTTATAAACGTATTTACAAATATACATAGCTGTTATTTTTGTAACACTAGAGTGAAAGCTTCTTTTTCACGAAACGTACGATTATGATAAACGAAGAAAAAAAAAAGAAAACAGGACAATTTTACAAAATGTTGCGCTCATATATGTATTATACGTGTATATATAAAGTCACAGATCTGAATATTCAACTTTAAACTTTTTCAAAACCTATTTTTCTTTCGCTTAGCTTTCGATCTTCTCCGATGAGGATTATCAATTTATGGAGTATGTTACGAAATTCGACCACTAGCCGAAATCATTTACTCTCGTCGCTGATTTTCCGGGTAGGAAATTTTATTGCGAAATATTACACGCTTTATGCTTAATAGTTCTTCGCCAGAATGCTGTCCTTTTTGCCTAGACGGACTATGCAGTCGTCAGATTCACCCTGGAAATACAAGTACGAGTATTCCATTAGCCATTAACAAAAACATGTGAATATTCTTTTTATTTTGTGTCTAAAAATAAATAGCCATTTCTATCTATAGGTATAGAGAGAATTTACGGAAATACTAAAGAGAGAATATATATTAGAGAAGTAATATCCCGATTTACGCGAATTTCACTAAAAGTGATTTTTTCCTGTACGTATCCCCTGCGTAAATCGGGGTATTACTGTATATATTCTATATAGATATATACGATAATATATACTACAGAAATACATATTCTATATTACTTTTACTGTAATTATAGTAATTATAAAAAATTTGAAAAGTTTAAGCATGTGCCTAGTTTTCTTCGAATCTACCAATTTCTTTAGCATACATTTTTATAAAATCTCTAGAATATAGTTACTGGAAATACGTGGCGATGCCTTTAAGGAGTGATAGTAGAGATCGCAAGCTATCAAATTTTTCCCTGGTAGATGGGGCAAAAACGTACTAACGAAAAACATATATTCTCTTTTTTTTAAGGTGCGTCACGGTACTTCGAACTGGATGAAAAAAAACAAACTTATTTCTTAGGGTATTAGCGAAATAGAAACACCAAAAACAAACATTAAATACATAATTTTTTTTTTCAAATCCACTTTGAAATAGCGTCACCCGCGTTTCTTAAAAAAAGAGAAAATGTTTTTTATTTCGAAATTGATACTTTTTTGCCTCATCTACCCAGGAGCAATTCGATAGCTAACGATCTCTTGTATCATCCCTTAAAGGGATCGCTACATATTTATAGTAACCCTGTATACTAGAGAATTTGGGGAAATTGATAGTAAAGAGATTTATTGATCCGAAGGAAGGTAGAAAAATGTTTAAACTGTTTAGATTTTCTAAGATATGTCAAAAATTATGATAAAAACTTGATTTCTTCAATATCTTAACGCTTCTGTTTTCGATAAAAAAGAAGCATGAATATTCTTTTTCTATAAACGAAAAAAAGATAGCAGTGGAAGTTTAATGAATCGGCACTTTCTACGTACCATCCGCCGGATAGCGCCGCAGATGGCGTACATCTTGTGGTTTCCGTTCATTCTACCGGTTGTTGGATCAACATCAGCAATCGTCAGTTGTATGGAGGCGTGATCCTTAGCGTGGATAATGCGGTTGCTCGACGAGCTGAAAAGGGCAGAACGAACGATACTCCTGATGATTACGAACGTGCACATAACCTCAAATGGGATTGTGACGAGATCGGGATAATTCACTAAACGGCCAAACTTGATTCGTGCAGTGCATAATTATTGTTTACGCTTGTCAGGTTTGTATCATTAATGAAATCTGTTATTTAAAGATGTAAGAATCTTAACGACTAAAATCGTGTTTACTCGAACACGCGTGCTTACCACTTTCTCGGCCAATACAGATCGACGAATTCTCCCGCTTCGTTTTCCATTTTTTATGGATTATCTGTAACCAAAAATTTTCACGAACGAATTAATTAACAAAATCATTAAACTTGTGATAAAACCGCACGAATATAACTACTAAAAAAAGAGCACGCTTACGGAGGTTACAAATCTGTAGAAAGATTCGGAACAGGAAAGAGACCGTGAACGACGCGTTTTACCGGAAGTTGCGCGCTGTTCGATTAATCGTTGCGATTTTAACTCGATCGACAGTGCTGCCAATCGATAACTTTCGGTTGGTCATTCTGTTCAACTGTTCAGGTGGCTACGAAATTCAAATTTGAGAAACGCGTTTCGTTGTGACTTTGATGGATTAAAACATGTTCGAGGTTAAAAGCATAAAATAAATATTCGAAGGAATATATGGGGAACGAGCGCAATTTTTATTTGTGTGTTTATAAGAAACGAAAATTCGTAGCGAAAATATAGTTATCCAGCGCGCAAAAGTGCACAAGTGATAACGATGCATGCGCAAAACGAACATATATACAACCACAAATGGATCAAGACTTTTTGCACGGCCGAAGTTTCCCGACCGCGTCTTCGGCAGCTCCACCAACACATGGACGCTAACCACCTTCATGTGCGGCCAAGTCGAAACGAAACTTCGAGGGAAAAAGCAATCCGAGCACGATTCGCGCGTGACGTCACCCGACGTCACGCGCGCGACTTTTAAATTATTCCAATGCTTATTTAGCTTATTTAGCTGATTAAAGTATACAAAAAATGTATCGCGTACTCTGATATCTTATTTCATTAGTTTGTACATTCATTTAAATATAGCAATAAATATAAATTACAACTTGTTTACCTTGTACAAAATTATCTGCGTTATGTAATGTTATGAATTACAATGCGTAAATTGTAATTCATAAAGGTAAGCGAAAATATTTTTATATTCGTATTATTATTATAATAAATATCGTACTTTCATCTAGCGATAAAGCATTATCCCTCAAAGCGAGCCAATCATCCATCCGACCCCGGACTATAAGTGCCTAGTAATGCACACGAAATTACAATGATACGGTGGTTCCGTTGATAGCGTTCATGACTACGATTCGTGAGGGTACGGGATCGCTTCCCGAGACCGGTACTTTTCTTTTTTTAATTTTTTTTGTATGGGATGAATTATTTATTCCTAGAAGACTGCGTCAACGTTGAGTGCCTATATTCGTATTATTATAATATTAATTATCGTGCTTTCATC